>CAKAKR010063075.1:10070-53908 GCA_916700685.1 Adelosebastes latens
GCACTCCATGCACTGACTGTGACTGAATGTTGTGTTAATGACATCCGTGCCACGAATCAGGTGATGAACAGACAAGGATCATACCATCAAGCAGGGAGGAGCGGGGGTGCACGGCGGGCTGACGGTCTACAGGTACAGTGCAGGAGGGAGAGGAGGAGAGAAAGAGCGAGGAGTGCGGTGCGTTGCGTTGGGGATGCTGTGCGTTGCGGTGCTTTGCGGAGCGTTACGGTGCGTTGCGTTGCGTTGTGGTGCGTTGCGGTACGGTGCGGTGAGGTACGGTACGGTGCGGTGCGGTACGGTGCAGTGCAGTGCGGTACGGTGCGGTGCGCTGAGGTGCGTTGCGGTGTGGTGCACGAATAGCAGACAAGATGAGTGACAGTTGGAAACGAAGCAGCATGTAAAATTATGATATTCTTGAAATTATAAGGTTTAGTATAATTATATTGAATAATTTAAGTGATATATGTACACACATACTAATCATAGGTCAAAACAGCTAAAGCTAAATTTAGCTGAATCATAAAAGGCAGAAGTGGTAAAATGAAGAGCTGTTTGAGAGCCGAAAGAAGCTGCTCTTCTTCTTGGTGAGCTGAGCCAAATGATCTGGCTCACTAAAAAAAGCCGGAATTCCCATCCCTAGCCTGTAAACCTGATGACATGTCCATTTACGTGATGACGTTTCACCGCTGCGTCCCACACTAGCTGGCAGAGATCAACACAAACGCCGACTGACTCTCAGAGCAGAGAAGGACTCAGAACCAGCCGCAGCCAGTTCATATCACAGCAATATTTAGACACTTTAATACTGTGAGATGTTTATCTAGCTGTAGTCTACAAGTTGTTGATGTCGCAGGCGCTGATATAAGTAAAGAAGTGTTGATAAAATACATCTGGAGAACTCGGGTAAGCAGTTTATTGAAGCTAACTAACTAGCTAACTAGCTAACTGAGTATGCTAACGAAGTTTAGCTGCTAATGCTAACAGGCTGGCCATGTTGTTTATGTTCTTTTGTTTAACTTAACAAAAGTTTTCTGACTTATCAACTCACACGTTTTCCTACAGAGTTATCATGAAAACAATGTATTATAGTTTAACAGACTATAATATATTATTGCTGTTAAGATT
Organism: Adelosebastes latens; assembly: GCA_916700685.1. Taxonomy (NCBI): domain Eukaryota; kingdom Metazoa; phylum Chordata; class Actinopteri; order Perciformes; family Sebastidae; genus Adelosebastes; species Adelosebastes latens. The sequence continues at coordinate 11,196 of CAKAKR010063075.1, forward strand.
ATAATGTTTATTAGAGCCGGTTGTTTGTGTTTTTAGCTGTTTTGCTAACTTGCGTAATTCAACTAGCTGTTGCTCTCCACGGCTGCAAAGACTTTAAACAATAGTCCTCTTGTGTGGCTTTGCGGTTTTAGACTTTGTGGGTATTTAAATTATTGTTTGGTGTCGTTTTATCCTGCAAATCCCTTCACACAAGTAACTCCAACGTAAGCAAATAAGCCCAGAGGCTAATGATTCAGAGGTATTTACCTCGTGGGTTTGTTGCAACTGGCAAGCAAAACAGTTTGCATAATGTGTTGAAACTCATCAAACTTGCAAATGAAGGGGCAGTTTCTCAGAGCCTTAAAGGTGTGAGGGGGGTCCTGAAGTCCTGGAAAAACCGGTGTCAACATGAAACCCAAGAGGGGTGTTGTGGTGAAAGGTTTCTGAACAGCCTAAAGATTTAGTAAACATGTAAAGAGAGAGAGAACATGTGCCAGACTATGTTACAGAATAGTTTGGGACCTCGTGGGCGGCATTAATGTTCGTGGGATAATGTAACACCAGCATGCTCTGTTCCAACTAGTGTGTTTACCTAAAAACATTGTTACATGGCCTGTATGTATTAGGTTTTTTAAGACTTGTGAAATAAATATTTCCGTTGACTTTGTTTCAGGGTTGACCCCTTCACCCCTGCCAGCACCAGTTGGGCAAGGAGCAATACAGTAAAAGAAATGGAGAGCCTGCACTCCCACTGCCTTAAATGCATCAACAGAAGATGCATGGTGAGACCAGAGACGGGTGTCTGCTGCAACCTCATCTGCTGTCCTCTTGTCTGTGGGGCAGTTTTTCACTCGTGCAAACTAGATGAACACCGTCTACTGTGTCCATACGAGCGTCTGCCATGCCTTAACAGCGGATTTGGCTGCCCGTTCACTATCGCGAGGATCAGGATGGCACAACATCTTGAGACGTGCCCGGCGAGTATAGTTTGTTGTACTATGGAGTGGAATCGCTGGCCCGTGAGCTACGCTGATCGCAAGTCCTATGAAAACTTGAGCAAAGACTTTGATGAGGTGGAGCAGCTAGACATGGCTTTGGCTCTGCAGGATCAGAGGATGTTGCTGGAGTCCCTGAAGGTCACAACCACCGTGTCAAAGAATGGAGATAAGGGAGCAGATGAAAGTGACAAAATGTCGACAGCGTCAAGTCTACCGGAGACAGTGTTAGGTAATGTAACAGTGGAAATGGAACAGGAGCCCTATAGTGGGTTGTATAGAGCCTCAATGGAGACAAGCAGAAGTTTAGCAGCGGCCTTGGACATCCTCACTAATTCCAAGGATATTGAAGTAATTGTGGGAAATTTAAATGGGGAAAAGACTGTTAAGAATGGAGCACTCCACAATGGAGAAAATGGCGATAGTGGTAATGTTTATGTCGCGGAGGGTGTGAAGAATGTTGACATGCATGAGAGCGACTCTGATTCAGAGTGTGAGCTCGGAGCAGTAGGTGGAGTGGATTGCGCAGTCGGGACGGATGGAGAAGAAGACGATGGGATTAGCTGGGTAGAAGAAAATGATTTTGTAGAGTTGTTTTTTGAAGAGAAGGAAGACACTATCGAGGAGCCAATAAATGATTCCAACCTCGTCTGGCCAGAGATGCCTCCGAATTACATGCCTGTTGAAGCACTGGAACCTCCTGTGCCTGAACAAGCACCAGTTCCACGTCCAATGCCATTCCTGCTGTCTGATCACGTGAGAAACAACTTCTTACAACACTTACCTACTGAACTCAGGTATAGGTGTTTGGAGCGTAAACTACAGAATGTTGAAGTGCTTAGAGGAATAAGTATGTTTACATTTAATGGACGTCGGGCTCTGCTGTCAGACCCTTACTTGTTTCGAGCAAAGATGGAGGACAAGTCAGTGGACACGTCTGACTTGGAAGTAGCAGAGGACCCAATGGGCCTCCACGGCATCGATCTCATCACTGCAGCTTTGCTTTTCTGCCTCGGCGACTCTCCGGGAGGCAGAGGAATCTCAGACAGCAGGTTTGTCGATGGCTACCACATTGACTTTGGTACTCAGACATTCTCCTTCCCTTCAGCCATTCTTGCAACCAACACCATGGTGGGAGATATCGGTTCGGCCTCAGCCTGCGATCACGCCAGCCCACAGCTCTCCAATCCAAGCCCCTTCCACACTCTTAGGCTGGACCTGGTGCTCGAATGTGTGGCTCGATACCAAACAAAGCAGCGCTCCATGTTCACGTTTGTGTGTGGGCAGTTGTTCCGGCGGGACGAGTTCTCGTCTCATTTCAAAAACGTCCACGGGGATATTCACGCCGGACTCAATGGCTGGATGGAGCAACGCTGCCCCTTGGCCTACTACGGCTGCACCTACTCCCAAAGACGATTCTGCCCGTCCGTACAGGGCTTCAGAATCATCCACGACAGGCACCTCGGTTCGTTTGGGGTTAAGCCTGGTTTGCCCTTAAACGGGGGGCACCTTCCAAGAAAAAGCTGCCGCTTTGGCTCTCGGTGCGATCAGTTCAGCAGTCTTCCATTCGAAGTGTTGCAACATGTAGCAAGCTTCCTGGACAGCTTCAGCTTGTGCCAACTGTCCAGAGTGTCCCACACTATGAGGGATGTCTGTGCTAGTCTGCTCCAGATGCGTGGCATGGTCGTCCTGCTGTGGGAGAAGAAACGGCGCGCTGATGGGTCTCCTTCATGGCAGATCACAGACAAGGTTAGTCAATTTTTACTATTTTAAAAAACACATTTTCTTTGTGGAACTACGGTACAACTGTCCACGGTCTCAGCATGAGAAGTAATTGATCGTTTCTCTATTGTTTGTCATTCAGGTGTGGCGATTCAGCACAGCGTTTGGTACAGTGAATGAGTGGAAGTTTGCCAACATCGCCAGCATGGCCGACCACCTCAAGAAGTGCAAGTTCAACACGATCACTCGTCGGGAAGAGGCGATCCCTCTGCCGTGCATGTGTTTCACCAGAGAGCTCACGAAAGAGGGAAGGTGTTTACGCTCAGTTCTCAAACCAGTAGCATAAGTGATTTTGAAAGATGAAATCATCTTCTGGACTGTTCTGAGACCACTAAAACTCAAATACACGTGTATTTTCCTTCAGTGTTTACAGACAGTAGTCTCTTCCAACCTCAAAAAGATAATAACTCCCGGTTGAGCTTTATAAACTGTTGGTTGCTCTTTGCTTCACTGTGGAAATAATCTACACTCCCCTAAATAAGACAAAGCCAGTAGCGGGCCGATTTATACTGCAGCGGAGGCTGACGTGCTGCGATCACAGATCGGGATTGCAAATTAAATTGCTCGCCTTGTATGGATTTATTAATAACAGTGTACTGAAGTTGTACCCTTATCTACTCTGACATTGTGTAAATAACCAGATGTTTTGATGTAGAATTTTTTTATTTTTATATCAAAAGTCAGTACTGTGCTACAGTGGAGGTAAGAGTACAGCCTTAACTTATGATACACTTGATTTTCTATTCATGAGGTTGTTCAGAACATCTCAGTGAGATTTCTCTGCTGCTTCCAGCTGGAACAGTTTTCTGGTATCTAGCACGGTTTTATATCTTATCCTGATACCTAGAGTGACCACGCGTGTACTGCTTAGAGCTCATCATGGCTTTAATTCTACATTTTCAGACTGACCAAACATCTGTGGTAGCGGTGCACAATGTATGCCATTTAGCAGGATATTCTTCACTGTGGGTGTTGATTTTCGTTCACCAGCATTAGCATGTCGCCATCATCATGTTTGGTGTTTAAAGCTACATCCACACCAATACATTTTCGTTTTAAAACGCATACCTTTTGCTACGTTTATGCCTAGCGTCCACATTACACCAGCATTTGAGCCCCTAAAACGTAGACATTTGAAAACACTACTGACCCCGTTTTAGTTTTGAAACTTGAAATTCTGAAACGGCCCTAAAACGCTTGTCTTGACAGAGATTGTTTTTGTTGTAAAGCGGTGTTTTAAAACAAACATATTAGTGTGGATGTAGCCTAAATGTAGTGTGGTTTGCCACGTTATAGCAGTAACAAAGGTGGTCCATCTTTCTTTTCTCTCAACTCACCTCTGGCTAACGGGCTGGCATGTTAGTCAGGGGAGAGACGAAGCAACACTATTCAGCAGCCAAAAGGCAGTACATTTTCAGCCGTGGTTTGTCTGTTCTACCAGCTACATTTAACCAGCAGTTTGTAGGTTGTTTTATACAAAAATCAAAATGTAGCAAGTAAAATGATGAATGTACTCAGTGAATATAAGAATCCATCAGTGACTGTGGTCAACTTGCCTCCCTCAGTGTCAGACCTCATGAAACCCTGCAGGCCAGGTGTTAAGATATATAACGGGCACACGCTTCCCTCCAGTAATCACTAATTATCTTCATATTCATTATTTATCACGGTTGTATGTTTTTGTCACTACATGTGTTCAAATGTTGTTGGCGTCTCAGGGTTGTAGCATGAAGCTTTGTCGCCCAGTAGATTGTGTGTGTGGTAAACAAGACTAGCTGAGACCGACATGACGACATGTCAGCTACTTGATTATTGTGGGGTATTAGAGGAACTGACTGGTGTACCGCTCAGTATTATAATAACATAACAGTGTGTGTTGCAGTGCTGGACTAACAAATTACATGTTTGTCATCCATCAGCGTTGTGTTTATAACCGAGTAACTGAAGCTGTCAGCAGAAATGCTGCTTGAATGCTCTTTAGAAGTGATCAGACTTGTTGAAGACCTCTTAAATTATATTTTCAATTTGGAATTAAGAAACACGGTTCAACACATTAACATGACATATTTTGCTCATTTATGTGAGAAAATCAAATGTTTTGCAATGTGGATTTAAAATTGGTCGAAAATGTCACGGAAAAGTAACTGATTACTGCTAAGAGAAGATGTGTATTCCTTTGAGGAATTTGTGTGATTTTGTTGTTTTTATATTGAAGTTTGATGTAAAGCCCAAGCGATGACGGAACTAAGCTGTCTTTTTACTCTAATAAGTCCCAATCCATGTTTGGTTTATATCTTATTTTTTTGTACTGGTACTTTTATTTTGAAACAAAAAAAGCCTCTGTAACGTCTAGATTTGTATTTGAATTATTGATTTGCACATGAAGGCATGTACTGTAAAATTTGATTTACAATGCTGAGGGGTTATCTTTGCTGAAGTAGCGGGAATTTGACTCCCTCATGTTTTGCATGTGAGTTTGATGTATTTTGGAAAATGTATCGGTTCAACTGCAAACTCATTTATACAGATTATTTCTCAGGCACAATGCATCGGTTTTTAGTACATTTTCGTAATAACTGTTACGTTTTTTTTTTTTAAACTTCCCTCATTCTTCAGGTTTAGTGGATGGAGTTGAATGGATGACCTGAACGTTAAATCAGTCTTTTGCTCTATTAAAGTTTATACAACATTAAGACAAAATGTATTTCATCTGCAGCACACCTCTGTCTTTTTTTTGTAATGCTGTCTTTCCAGGCACCTGGAGTGTATCAACACTTTCATCAGCATTTTAAGTTTTGTTTTCACTACTGCTGAAGTGTGTTTTTCACCACAATATGCCAGCTTCATTTGTTTGACTTTTGGAGCATTTTAATAAAGAGACTCTCAGTTTTTAAATGTTGCTTGATTTATTTTATTTTACCTTTTACTGCAACCATGTTCCCTTCAAGGCCCAATGTTACACTGTTCCTGAACAACATAGATCAGCTGCTTCACTGTGCTTTGTTTTAACAAAACTCACTAATGGGATTACATCTGACAACAGTGTTAACAGAGTAGAAATCGTAGAAAGGTAGTTGTATGCACATCCAAGACCAGAAAAGTAATTGAAGGAAAAAATTGAGAGTATTTGCACACTGGATTAAAGCTCTCAAAACTTTTATTGGACTGAAAAAAGGCAACAATTCAACCCTACTGTCTTCAACAGGGTAATGGTCAATATGAGAAAATGTGAGGTATCCATAGCATCAAAACAGATTAAATTCTGTTAAGAAAATATTCAACAACAAGTAACAATAAGACCATCAGGATGAATACAATAAAAAAAACAGTTGCAAAAATTATTTTAAAAAAGGGTTGAAGATGAAGTTTTAGAAACTTTAATTCAGTGTGCATACTAATGTTTCCCTAAAATTAATTTGCAGCTAGATGGCGATAGATCTACACAATTTCACCATAACATGAAAAAGGATGTTAGTGCACACCCTCCACTGAGATGAATCAGCATGTGACTTAGATTTGTCTTATTTTAATGTAAATACACGGTAAATATTATAAAGGCTAAAGCAGTTTTTTAAGCAGAACCTACAGATATAATCTCATTTAATTGAGTAACACAGAAAAATACCATTTACAGTTACATGACTAATAGTGTTTTGAGACGAAATAAGTTAACATTTTGCTATAATGGTTCTTACATGGGGGTTAAAGTGTTTCAATTCAATTCAATTGAAATTACAGGCCACTTTTCCTCTTGTTTAGACCATCACAGCTGGTGTAAACAAACATTTTACTGCGTTAGAAAATCGACAATGTAATTTTGCTGCATTCTTAGACCTGTCAACACAGGAGGGGTGCCATTTTTTTGTGGTTGGGCTGCAGTTTTGTCTACATGTGGACCAGATTATACATTCAAATATTGATTTAACAGCAGAGATATGCTACCTGGTGAAGTGTGCTGCCTATATTTACCCAAAAAATCCTTATACAAAGGGAAACAGATGTCATAACCTTACCTGAATGCGGTTAGTAGTCTAGTAGCATATCTGGCGTTGGTCTCTGAACCTCCTTTGCTAATTGTCTGCAGGTGTGCGTTACCTAGGCTACTTAATTAGCAATGACGTCACAACTTTTAGAGTCACAAAGGAGCCTGAAACTACTGTGAGCTACTGTGCTATCTGACAAGACAGCGATATGTAAATATGACACTGATATGTAGAATTATTTTCATTTTCATTTTTCATTTCATTTCAAAATTTATTTCGAACATGTAGAATACAAAAAAAAATAAAATAAAAAATAAAGAAAAGAATAATCATACCAACAAGTGGACAGTCAGAAGTAAGTAGTATTTACATACAATGAAAAGCATAAGAAAAATAAATTGTCAAACACTTGATGCCTTGATTTACATATTCGAAAAGGAGTGAGAAGAAGTATAAACTTATCTAATCCCACCCCTTCTCCATAAGTCAATTATTAATTATTAACCAGCTTCCTTATTGAGCCATACATATACTCTAATTACATTTTCCTAAATTTGTCTCACTATAATTATTATTATTTATAATTATTCTAACTATAATTATTACCTTTAATCTGTGTCATACAGAAATCAAAATATAAATTTGGTATCAATTTATATTTTGATAAGGATAATTATATCAGTAATTCATTTATATTTCTGTATGACACAGATTAAAGGTAATAATTATAGTTAGAATAATTATAAATAATAATAATTATAGTTAGACAAATTTAGGAAAATTTAATTAGAGTATATGTATGGCTCAATAAGTAATTATGTTACGTCTGCGGTGCCAAATTAGAGTTTAAACACAAGCAGTGGAAACAACTTTGTGTCAACACAAACACTCAAAGAGTATAGAACAAGCAAAGAGAAGAAACTCTGGTGCCTTTTGACAACAGCCGCTAGTTGGCACTGCCGTAGCACTGCCGCCATTTTGGACCTAAAACGCCAATGAGTCTGTAGCCACCCTTACCAAAAAGAAGATTATTGAAGTGTGCTATTAGTATACTTCTTTTAAGCTTAAAATGAGAGAGTATACGTTCAGTTTACTTTTTATGTACTTATCAGAGATATACTTAACAAAAGTATACATATGTATACTTGGCTCATACTGACAAGTATACAGAAAAGTCCAAGTATACTTGGCTTATATTGACAAGTATACAGAAAAGTCTAAGTACACTTGGCTCATATTGACAAGTATACAGAAAAGTCTAAGTACACTTGGCTCATATTGACAAGTATACAGAAAAGTCTAAGTATACTTGGCTTATAGGCTTACTTGTACTTAATATTTTGATCGATATATACTTAAGAAAAGTATTCTTGCCTTATAGGCATATAAAAATGTATACTTGGCTTATAGATCTCCTATTAAAGTGAGTGGGATGTATAAAGAGACATCTAGACATTAAATATGAATATAAATAATTTTGTGACTTTTATACGGTACTTTGTAGGCGGACGTTTTACTGGTGTCCGGTCGTCACCTTCAGTCCAAAATGGCGGAAGCATAGCTCTGCTGCTGGGCGCTGATGTTGCAATGGAACCAACAATTGACTTTCACTTCTTATCAATATACGTTGTTTGATGACAGTAAGAAGTACTTTGGTAGTGTCTAGAAGGGAGCCCGCAAACTGCAAAATCTGATCTAAGATCTGCAAAAACTTGAGACCCGCTGCCCGACGACCTATCCTAACCTTAACTATTTGAGGTCCATTGGTGCCTTCAAATGAAACTCGTGAGCTTGTGTTTACAACATGGGAAGTCATGTAGGCAATACGCTTGGCTTCCAAGTGGTTAAGTCGTAAGAACACCGCTGCTAAGCACCAGCAATATTAATGTTACTGTCGGCATCTAGAAGCCACAGAGGAGCTAAATATTTAGCAAGCGAGCAAGTGGGTAACATAATGCCGTAAATGTAAAGGCATTAAGACAGAGGAAAAAGATGAGGCTTTTGGGAATATCAACCTTTTCCTCAGGCATATTATAAAATTACGAAGAAAAACAACAGTATATTCACTTATGTACTGAAAAATGAACTTCCATGGCGTCCGCCATTTCTGACAACGTCAATAAAAAACTCGTTAACTCAGAGTTTTCAGAAACTTTCCTCTTATGAGGTTGTGAATACCACATTAAGGGGACATGCATATGGACTCTTCTCATAAACACGAGAAACACAACTGCATTTGATGGCACCGTATGCCTAACCTTAACAATCTCACGAGAGTCTCAGGTTGCAGGCTCCCTTCTCACCACTACCGGAAGGTAACATGTCACATTTCCCAGGATTCCTCATATTTCAGTTAATCTTCTTCTCAAATCATAATTAGGTTAAAACTTCCAATATTTACCAGGAGTGGGGTTCGAACCCACGAGGACTACGTCCATTGGATCTTAAGTCCAACGCCTTAACCACTCGGCCATCCTGGTTCCGCAACATTTTATGTATCACGACAACAAAACGACAGTGATCTCAGACCGACAGGTGAAGTCTACCTGAGTAAATGTATGATGTCAGAGTGCAAAGTCACGCTGTGCCAGTAAATGGCCACCACAAACCACACAGTGCTGCTGAGGAAGTGCAATCATTACAGCCCTGAAACCATTTCAACACAGAGCAGAAGAGCAGAAAACACCCACTGGTGTCTCAGTAGTACATGAACAGTATGAAGAGAGATGATGGTCTCAGTCTAACTGGTGGTAACTAGGAATCCCCCAGTGCCTGATGGACTGCCACACACAGGAAAACAAATGTTTTTTTTTAATTTTACTATCATGACACTCAAACAATGAGATAGGCCTGCTGTGCAAACAGAGAGTACTCTGACCTGATTAGTTTCTCATTCTCTATTGACCACCTGAGCAAACAGCCATGTACACATTGATTCTGGCGTCCTTTTATATGGAACAATCTGAGAAAACCTGATGCACATCTGATTGACTTTGACCGTGTGATAGTGACATAAACAGAGGAGCAACAGGGCTGGAAGATGACAGTTTAATCTCTGAAAAGTGGAGGCAATACAAAGAGAGTTTTCTGTCACGTGAAGCAACACTTCTTGAGAAACACACGCAGCCTATAAGCTGGTGATAACTATACATGGGGGTGGGCCGACATTTCGTTGCACAATCCACACAAATCTATCTCGCCTCCCCGGCTAACCACAATCAGAGGCCGTGTCGTGTGCAGTTTGTTTCTCAAGGCTTGTTAAGCAATGGCTGCAAAGTCATTTTCCACTTGTGCAATTTTGTTAATAGTCTGTTTATTGTCAATACAGTAGATACTGCTCCTATTTTTATACTTCCTTCTATTTAAATGGTTCATATTCACTTTGTTTAGCTCTTTTTTTACTGTGTTAGCTGATGCTTCTTGTTTTTTGCACTATCCCCTTTGCTGCTGTACACTGCACATTTCCCCACTGCGGGACTAATAAAGGAATATCTTATCTTATCTTATCTTAATAAGAAATACACATATTCAAAGTTCCAGTTTCCAGAAAACTAGCCAATATATATTTATTTACATTGCTTAAATATCTCATATAACATTACAAAGCTGAATTTTGAAGGACAAAGCTGCGAGTTTTTTTTAACAGTTATCATGCAAACGCTGTTCTCAGTAACTATCAGGAAATATAACACCCGTATCTCACTATGTACATTTGCATATGGGCGTGTGGTTTCTCAGACCAGCTCAAACTACACTAGAAGTGTGAAATTTGGACTCTACTGCTGCTTAAAAATTAAGCTTCATTTGAGCTAAATAAATACACAAATTAAAGCGATATATTACACGGCATCTTTGCATAGGAAGCTGATTTGAATCCAATAAAAATAACACTGATGCTGTCTCATTAGCAGCAAGGGCAGCAACAACAAAAGAGTTTCTTGCATGGATTGTTTTTCTGGTATTTCACAGCCTTCTTGATCTGAACCGTAGCCTTGACGACATAGTCCTGAGTCGCGCCCACATTTGCTTCTATGTTGTCCATTATGTAGCCCTGCGCCTCCACCAGCAGGGCCATCTGGGAGAAGATGTCATGGATGTCCCGGATGCGGCCCTCCAGCTCCAGCAGCTCCTTGTGCCGGGTCTCGATCTCATTGAGGGCCGATCTGGCAGTCCTCCCCTCCAGGAGGAGATTATCCGAGAAGACGTTCCACTTGCCCGTCTCGATCATCTCGTCAATCTGCTCCCTGCTCACCTCCTTGCCCATGATCTCCGCCTGCCTCTGGATGCGGGTCTTGCAGTTCTCCCTCTGGACCATCTCGGCCTCGTTGTACTCGGACATGGCGTCGTGGAAGGCGTTGGTTAGAGAGATAAACTGTGAACGCACCATGCGAGACAAAGCGGATGTCGGCCCGTGCTCCTCCTCCAGCTCTTTGCTCAGCTTTCCCAGCTTCCCCAGCCGAGTGTAAATGGCCTTCCCTCTGGCCTTGATGTCCCGCCCCAGTGCGTTGGAGTCCCGTTTGATGCTGCTGATCCTCCGGACGGACGTGAGGAACCTGGTGTTCTGCTTCCCAAGTCGCTTCACGTCCAGTTTGAGCAGCTGCATCTCCTTCCTCATCGCCTGGGCATCCCTGTAGATGCCGTCCATCACGTCCTCGCCCTCAAACACGATGGCCTGTTGCTCCAGGTCCTCATCCTCGGTGGTGGGGTTGTGGTTCTCCTCCACGGCGGGCTTGAAGGTCTGCAGCTCACTTATTCGGTCCCTCATCTCACCTGCAAGAGGAGTCAGGAGCCTTTACTGACCTCTGACCTCTAAAGAGTTTTGAGACAAATAGACATTTTGGGAAATCTGTTTATTCGCTGGTGGAGAGTTAGATGAGAAGATTGATACCACTCTCATATCTGTCTGTTAGATATAAATCAGCCAGCAGCCAGTTAGCTTAGCTTATCTTAGCAAAAAGACTGGAAACATTGGACAACAGCTAGCGTGGCTCTGTCCTAAGGTAACAAAAAAATCCACCTACCAGCACCTCTAAAGCTAATAATTTAACACATTATAAAAAATATTATTAAATATCATTATAATATAAATATTAACGAATAAAAATAACAAGTCGCCGTTGGACTATTTCTTGGCTCTGAGCAGTTGCCAGGCAACCAGTGGAGACTCCAGGAAGTTACTGGTCCCCAACTAAGAAACAGTCCAGCACATAACGCCTCTATAAAACAGCAATTTGTCAAAATGTCCAAGAATTAATACAAATTTATGTAGCTTTAAGCTTTAAACTTCTGTCCTACTTTATCTCACGACCCCTTAGTTTTAATTTGTGACCTGTTGGAGGGCCTCAACCCCCAGGTTGGGAACCACTGGACTAAATTAACTGTAGTTAAAACTAGTTTCACCTCAAGCAGCTACAACAGTAAAATGCTGTTTACAAAATGATGCATCAATATTAACAATATACTAATGTAAAATACAATAACAGCAGAATAACTGCAGATTGAGTGCTTATATTTTTTTATTTATTATAAAATTTATAATACTGTACTTTACTTATATTTACATGCAGGACTTTTACTTGTAATAGAGTATTTTTAAAGTGTTGTACCGGTAATTTTACCTATATAAAATCTGCATACCACTTGTTTTATCCTATTTAATTATAACAATAATAAATAAAAATGCAAGCCCCCTTCTCATGCTAGATGGTTGAAAGATGTCATGTTGCATTTAGAGAAAATCTAAGTTACAACAAGAGAAAATCTATCTTATATAGGTAAATATGGACACATTTATATCATATTTTTCCTGTTGAGGATGAGCTGCATCAACATATTATGAGAAATTAATTTATTTTTATATTGTAATTCCTATGTTTTATTATTTTACATTTTAAATATAGTGTTGTGTGTAGTGTTTTTCAAAGGACATAATACTCTGTGCACTATAAAGAGTTATGTTTTGTGCATGTTGGGACATTTTTATTATTTACTATTTTTATTTATTTTAAAACAGCATGTTTAGGACTTCAGCAAACTTGTTTTATCATATTGATTAATTAGTATATTATTTTTTATATTTACTATTTTTATTTTAAAACAGCATGTTTAAGACTTCAGCAAACTCTTTTATCATATTGATTAATTAGTATATTATTTTTAATATTTACTATTTTTATTTATTTTTATTTTAAAACAGCATGTTTAGGACTTCAGCAAACTTTTTTTTATCATATTAATTAATGATTATTTTAGAGGTATTTTCTGAAACAGTGAGTATCTTTGTAAAGTAAAGTCCTGAGGAGGAAACTGATTACAGGTTACTTCCTCAGCTGTGACGCTTTCAAAGCAGTAAATTACAGCCTCGACTCTCAGGACTCAGTTATTATTTACTATCGACACAAACTGATACTTTAATATGATGTACATAATGTTAAAAACAATGTTTAACCAAAGGAAATAAACCACATTAACAAACCTTAAAGCATCATTGACCATAACAAGTGAAAGACAACAATAACAAGCTGTTCTATAGAAACACGCCTATAGGTCTGTAGAGAGTTATGATTACATTTTAGTGCATCATATCTCAACAGAACAGGGTTCACCTACCTCTCTGTGATGTGATGTTATATCCTCCGGAGGTCCTACTCTATTAAAGTCTCTAAAGCAGAAGAAGCGATCACGGAAACACTCATTTCCTCTTTTTTTTCTCTCCGTTATATGTTTAAATTTCAACATGTACAGGAGTCAACCATCAGTCACGCAGAGACACAGAGACACAGAGACAACAGGCTGCAGCAGGTAGTGTGCTAACCGAGGCTGAACGCGGAAGATCACGCCTTCTTCTTCCTCCTCACATTATTAACACACATCTCTGGTTAGAGTCCAGGAAGGAGGAGATCCATCATCATACTCATCTTATTATGGTCCATTATTAAATATAAAAATGATGTTGAGCGTTTAATAAGGATCTTAAAATACTCTTTAGACTTGTGAGAGGTTGAGAGACACAAACTAGACCATATTATCCTAACATAAATAAAAAATAACAGCACTATACAAAATTGTATCACCACAAAGTCCATTGTAGCTGTAAGTAAAAGTAGCAATAACAGACTGTGAAGTCCTGCATTAAAAATATTACTGAAGTACAAGTATGTATGTAGCCTAAGTATCATCAGCAAAATGTACTCAAAGTATCAAAGGTACTCATAATGCTGAAAAATGACCCATGTGGGTGTTTTACTATAATATATGATATTATTGGGTTATTTTTACCAGTGCATTTTTTAAATTTTATTTTATTTAAAGGTCCCATATCATGCTCATTTTCAGGTTCATACTTGTATTTTGTGTTTCTACTAAAACATGTTTACATGCTGTAATGCTCAAAAAAACCTTTATTTTCCTCATACTGTCGACCTGAATATACCTGTATTTAAATTTCAACATGTACAGGAGTCAACCATCAGTCACACGCACACATCACACAGTGACAACAGAGACAACAGAGACAACAGTCTGCAGCAGGTACTAGTTAACCGAGGCTGAACGCGGAAGATCACGCCTTCCCTCACATTATTAACACACATCTCTGGTTAGAGTCCAGGAAGGAGGAGATCCATCATCACACTCATCTTATTATGGTCTATTACTGAATATAAAAAAGGGCGCAGGTGACTTTGAGCGCTAAGCATTTACGCACAAAGTGTTTAATAAAGATATTAAAATACTTTTTTAGACTTGTGAGAGGTTGACCAATCGATTGTCAGGATGAAAAATGAGAGAGGTATAGGCAATAACAGCAGAAAATACATACTATTATATATGATATTATTGGGTTATTTTTACTGATGCATTTTTTTACATTTTATTTAATTTAAATATATTTATCCATCATAATACCATTGAGATTTTAAAATCTCTTTTTCTGAGGCATTCAAATTTTACACATAAAAGCACGAATAACATTGCGGCTGCAACTAAACAATTATTTTCATTGTGTGCATGATGGCTTAAATATTTAAAGTTCAGTCTTGACCCTGGCCTGGAAACAGCAGTTGACAAAATCTTTGTTATATGATCGAAAGCTTTATGCTAATAGCTTTGTGCTTATGTAGCTTTGTGCCTGACGTTTTAGATTCCCTATAGACCTAGATTATATGGGTATTTGCTGATATGGATGTTTGCTACTTGACAGAGGTGGGACCAAGTCATTGTTTTGCAAGTCACAAGTAAAGTCACAAGTCTTTGCACTCAAGTCCCAAGTCCTAAACAAGTCATAATGCTCTCTTCACCAAATGTAATGCCATTTGCGCACGTTTTGCATACTGCAATTCATTTGTACGCAAACAAAATTATCTTTGGTATAATTTTTTTCCAACTGGCGCTCAGTAACGTAACTTTAGTTCTTCATGGTTCTCTCCTGGAACTTGATTGGATGCTGTCAGATCAGAGCAAACTATGTATATCTGGGGTATTAAGTGTTGACTTGCTGGGAATGAATAGCGTTAATGTAAATTGATCCAGGAAATGAAGTGACACTTTTTAGATAACATACTATCGTTGTGCTTGGGGGAAGGTATCAAGTATTTTCAAGAGAGAAGGCTAAAGCCTTTTTTGAACATTAAAACATCTAAATATGTTCTAGTAGAAACCCCAAATACAAGTATGAACCTGAAAGCATAATAAATTGTCTTTAATGGGTTATTCCTTTAGTTTGTAGTGCAGCTTTTACCACATGGACCAGTGGACCGGATCCAAAGCCACTGGCCCTCCTGAGACTAACTGTTATAACATGGAAAGCAGCTACAGAACATCTTCTTGAAGGGGTTGTTTTTATCAGAAGCAGTTGCTCTGTCCAGCTTGACCACGGCCTCCTGAATGATCACTTCAGTACTTTGGACGTTCCTTTGGATGTTTTCGACGGCCACCCCCTGCTCCTGTATGAGCACAGCCACGTCCAGAAACAGCTCCTGGATCCCTTCGATCCTCTTCTCCAGCTCCTGCAGCTCCCTGTGTCGGCTCTCGATCTGCAGGTAAGCCGAGCGAGCAGTTCTGCCCTCCACCTGGACGCTGCTGAACACATTCAACTCCCCGCTCTCCATCATCTCCTCCAGCTCCTTCTCGCCGACCTCCCTGCCCACCACCTCCATCTGCCTCTGGATCTGCCGTTTACAGGCCTCCCTGTGGCTCATCTCTGTGTCGTTGTAGCTGAACATCACCTCCCGCAGAGCCCTGCTGAGACACTGGTACTGTGTTTGAGCGATGCGTGCTGTGGGGTCAGAGCTGCCACGCTGGTCCTCCAGCTCCCCACTGAGAGCACTCATCATGTGTAGACGGTGCAGCACAGACTCTCCCCGGCGTTTAATATCCGCCCCGATTGCATTGGAGTCCCGCTTTGTTGCTATAGGGCATGAGGTCTTGTATAAGGCCTGGTAGTTGACATCTTTCAGCTCACTTATGTCGTTCTGGATCTGCTGGATCTCCAGACGGATCTGCTGGGCCTCCTGCAGGACGCCATCCAGGTCCTGGTCAGATGCTGCTGCTGCCTCCTGCTCTAAATTGTCCAACTCCACCATGCTGAAACCCTCAGAGTCAGGCTGCACCTGATGGAGGAGCTCCAGCCGGTCTCTCATATCTGAAAGAAACAAAAGACGACAAGAGAAAAGACTTTGATTTATTCATCTGGGAGTTAAAACTGTTACAAGGGGTCTTACTTGAAATTTGAGGGAAGATGTTAAAAAGAAAGTAGGGCTGTCAAAGTTAACGCAATAATAATGCATCAACGCATTAACGCAATCGATCTTTCGGAGGGTCGCAGGTTTTAAAGCTAGAGTGAAGATACTGGCATCCAATGAAACTAGAAAACCTAAAGAATCCATTGGTACCGACCATGTCATACTAGCTTGTCGCAAGGAGGCTTAAAAACTTGCAATAAATTTGGCCGAGGAAAAAACTTCATCTCCATTTTCAAAGGGGTCCCTTGACCTCTGACCTCAATATATATGAATGTAAATGGGTTCTATGGGTACCCACGAGTCTCCCCTTTACAGACATGCCCATTTTATGATAATCACATTTAGTTTGGGGCAAGTCATAGTCAAGTCAGCTCACTGACACACTGACAGCTGTTGTTGCCTTTTGGGCTTGAGTTTGCCATGTTATGATTTGAGCATATTTTTCATGCTAAATGCAGCACCTGTGAGGGTTTCTGGATAATATTTATCATTGTTTTGTGTTATTAATTGATTTCCAATAATAAATATATACATACATTTGCACAGCAAGCATATTTGTCCACTCCCATGTTGATAAGAGAATTAAGTACTTGACAAATCTCCTTTTAAGGTACATTTTGATAAAAAAAAAAGTGTGATTAATCGCTTTACAGCCCTAAAAGAAATACAAACTAAAACACAGATTGGTTACAACAAACAAGCTTGCACTTGTTCTTGTGTTAAATATTTCCTGAGCATGACTGAAGACGTCTAACAGGCCTGGACTCAGTAAAGCACATACCTATCAAAAACTTTTGTAATCAATATGTGAAACAGCTGTGTGAGCGTTTTCTTCCTCTTTCAGTGTAATCTTAGATGAATGCACTTGATCTGCCAGGACATTTAATCTCCCTTCAGGACTTACCCAACAAGTTTTCAAGAAGAAAAGTATTTCAGCACGTATGTAATCTGCTTTTAAGTAAGTGGAGCTACTTTTAAGTGGAATTCAACAAAAACAGCAGAGGAAGCAGAGTCCGTAATCCTGAACAGGCCGATAAAAGGCAGCCATGAACCAGTTGATTTTTATAATAGACAATAGAAAATGCATGTGAGACCTGACCGAGGCTGTAACAGGTTCAGTTCTAGAGCTAGAGTGAAGTTACAGATATCATACGAAACTAGACAATCTATTGGTACCAACCATGTCATACTAGCTTGTCAGGAAGGAGGTTAAATAACGCTCCAAAGTTAGGCTGAATTTTGGTGAGGAAAAACTGTCATGGCCACTTTCAAAGGGGACCCTTGACCTCTGACCTCAAGATGTGTGAATGAAAATGGGCAAAAACCATGCAGTTTTTTGAATATAGTGTACATGTGTTATTTTCCTCACTGTATAAAATGACCTGTGGTGACCTCTAGGATAATCACAGCCTCATGAAACTTTACAACCACAAACTAGAGACCTAGAGCATTCAGAAGATGGATGGCTTTCCCAGGTAGATTGGCAATAAGGGGGTTTCTGAGCAGTTTCAACAACAGAAGTGCTCGTCATCCAATCGCCAAAAAATGCAATTCTTGCAGAAATCTTGAAATGTCAAAAGTTTTTGATCCCAAATCACAGCATGGCTTTTTCTATGGTGTTCCTCAAGGTCTTGGTGTCTTAATGTGGTATTTTGGAGGGATTATTGATCATTTTGATCAATTCTCGAGTGGTAAAAAATTGTTAAATTTAGCACCAAATCTGTGTAACAAATGGTATCAACCCAAAAACTGCTGCAACAACTTCTATGCCATAAACTGTTGACCTGCTATCTCCCTCTAAAGACATCCTGTACCCCCCTAAAAAAGACAACAATGGGTCTATTGTGGGTCTCAGAGGGTTAATTAGACTTTTTTTTACTTCCCTCCTGTTATTAAACGTATATTTACATTTGAACCATTATTGTCAGCATTTGAGTGGATGCATTTTGTGTATGAAAGGAGCTAAAGAAATAAAGTAAATAATAATAATTGTAGCACAACAGAGTTACAGCAATCTGCAGTAGCGTTAGCTCTCCTGGTCTCACCCGCACAGTGAAGGTGCGACCACCGACCCGGTCCCTGGCCTCCAGGACTACGGGGCTCAGTCCGTTGGCTTTCAACAGCTTCGCTGCACTCAAACCTGCAGACAGACGGAGAAACAGAGAGGCGAGTAAGGACACATACTGTACACTCTCTGCACTACACATAGGGATGATTACACTTGTACACTGGAAATCAATTAACAACACAAAACAATGACAGATATTGTCCAGAAACCCTCACAGGTACTTCATTTAGCATAAAACAATATGCTCAAATCATAACATGGCAAACTGCAGCCCAACAGACAACAACAGCTGTCAGTGTGTCAGTGTGCTGAATTGACTATGACTTGCCCTAAACTGCATGTGATTATCATAAAGTGGGCATGTCTGTAAAGGGGAGACTCGTGGGCATTCACATATCTGGAGGTCAGAGGTCAAGGGACCCCTTTGAAAATGGTCATGACAGTTTTTCCGCGCCAAAATTTGGCGTAAGTTTAGAGCGTTAATTAATCTCCTTCATGACAAGTTAGTATGACATGATTGGTACCAATGGATTCATTAGGTTTTCTAGTGAGCCCGCTACAACCTAAAAATCGCAAGTTGCGTTAAGAAATTAGTGGCGTTAAAACAAATATGTGTTAGCGTGTTATTATTGCGTTAACTTTGACGGCCCTAACAGATATGTCTGTTTGTCTGAATTGGGTTCCTTTTCCACTGATCTCTCTTGAAAAAAGGATTAGTTGAAGGATTAACTACCTAACATTTGCCTTTCGAATGACTTGGCTGGATATCGAGAGAGCCATGGGAAAGATGGGAGAGTTAGGGGGGGAAGGGGAAATCTTTGCAGAGAGAAACCCCTTCGACAACAAATCACAAACCAGCTGACCTGCTGATCATGTGAGCAATAAGAGAGAGGGCAGAGCCTGACTTTCACATATATACTGACTGAGTCTGTGGCAGGAAAACAGCTTTTCACACACTGACCTCAGGCAATCCCTGCCATAACTTTAATTCAATAAGACATAACGTAAATGCACTTAGGCATGCTAACACACACACATATGCGGAGGATTAGCGAGCAGCATATGGCTCGGCGGCGCTGGACTATGTCAGTGCAGCAGACACTTAAAAGCACAGGAACCACACAGAGACAGAGAGTGACTTATATAAGATAGATATAAGATACCACTCACTGCTAAAAAGTATGTGGACACCTAAACATCATGGGACTGTTGAACATCTCATTCCAAAACAAATGGGCATTAGCATGCAGCCAAACAGCCTCCACTCTTCAGCTTTCCACTGCAGGGATTTGATCCCATTCAGCCACAAGAGAAGGATGAGGAGCAGCACTGATGTTGGACGATAAGGCTTGGCTCTGGCTCACAGTCGGGGATCCAACAGAGTTGCCAAGTGGGAGGAAGAGTTTGTTCCAGAAGTATTTTTCCCATTTCAAATGTTTGTTTTAATGATATCTTCAATGTTATTGAAAATATAAACACGAGAGTCTCCTGGATAATGTAACAACCCTGTTGGTTTATGTTATGACCAGCGCTTTTTATTATTTCACCTTAGTCAGATTGCTCTTAAAACTACAATATCCATTCATTGTTGCTAAGGCTACCCGTTCTCTCTCCCAACTTGTGAAATATCGCCATTTGGTAAATGCTCCTCGGCATCGGAAACCGACGCACGGAGGCACCCTTTAGCAACAGTATGACGAACTGGGTCAAACAACACAAGATTTTCAACCAGGATACCGGTGTTCGTGTCCCGTGTGAAACTAAAAGTAGGGATGCACCGATACCACTTTTTTTCAGACCAAGTACATGTACTTACATTTGGGTCTAGCCGATACCGAGTACTGATACGAGTACTTCTCTGTGGCAAAAGACCCAATCTGGAGGGTGTGAGCGACACGCGGCAGACTGGGGAGTCCCGCAAACGAGGTGGTGCGCCGCGACCGGCTCGGGGCAAAGGTGCTTCCCGGGGCCGTGGACAAAGTGCTCGCTGTGCCCTCTCATGTAAAAGGCGCCAGGGGTCTGCGGCGACGTCTGAAACCCACCCTCAGAGGTCGAGAGAACGTCACGCTGCCGTAAAGTGGTATTGGTGCCGTTGTATTGGAGCCGCTTTGCGAGTACGAGTACATGAGCACAGTATCGGACCCGATACTGGTATTGGTATTTGTGCATCCCTAACTAAAAGTAATGTTAGTCAAGTGACTCGTTAGTATCGTCAGCCCTGTGAGTCACGTGAGTCGCTACTCAGTGAAGTTAACGTCAACCACTACTGTTTCCTAACCACTAACTAAGTGGTTGTATTGCCTAAACCTAACTTCCTGTGAAAACGAAAGTTTATTTTGAAAGGACACTACATATGTAGTGAGCGTATATTGACATGCCGTCCCTGGTCCGTCCAAAAGTAACGCAAGAGGGGTACCCCGTGCGTCGGCCTCCGATGCCGAGGAGCACTGACCAAGCTGCGGTATTTGACAAGCTGGGAGTGAGAATGTGTTGGCTGAGGAGAAAAAGCCAGTCAGAGGTGCGATAGTAGCCGAATTCATCCTAAATTGATCCCAGAATCCAAAAGTACATCGATTTAAACTGCAAATTGTATCATCAGTTTTCTGAACGGTGTAATCTTCAACTTCTGCCAGCTGTTAGCACACGAGTCATGACCTTAGGTTCGTTCCAGATGAGCTGCGCCTCGCCTGGAAAGTAGACAAGATCAGGCGGCAGCAGCAGGGGGCGGTGGCAAAAAACTGCTATTAAGTTGGACAATTTCCAGCAGTCTTAAAAGAAAATACAGGAAGTATCAGAACCGGTTACATCCTGTTAGATCCATCCGAAGTGCTATATAAATAACCTTTAGTGTTATTATCATCCGTCAGCTCTTTGATCAGGCGACAGCCGGGCGTTTCCCATCATGCCCCGGGTCTTGCTGTTGGTGGAGAGAACAGCGGCACCTGTCTCTAAAAACTGCGGCCGCCTCGATCTTGTGAAGATATCGTTGCCCACGTCTGCATGACGTCAGAGCAAGTCAGGCACAAATCTAACCAGCATGCATTGTGGGGCGATCGCAGGCCGGCTCATCTCGAACGAGCCTAATAATTTGAAGCTCTATGATTGGAAATGCATCTTGGGAGTCGTAGTTCACGTCTCGATTTAGTGTTTTTTATGTACACGGGGTTGTACCTTCTACTTTTTATCAATGAATGAGATATTTTCTAACACAGTTGTTAACGTTGTTGTTGTGTTCAGTCTTCTTGAACGTTAAATATATAACCAATAAACCGATTCGTAAGAACCGAACACCGAGTGCAGATTTCATGTGCAGGAGTCATTTTTTTAAACCTTTCATGCTCCGCTCCTCCATGGTTGGGATGTTCCTGATTAGTCAGTAATCAAAACACATAAAGTCACTGAGTGTCTCCGTGGGGCGCTATTACACGAGGAAACTTTGCACACGCTATCTGAGGCCAACAACACGGCTCCCATGGTTTCGCCAAAGGTCTTTTCTTATCTTCTCTTATCCTTCGCCAGCCAGCTGCACCTACCAATTAAACTCTCACACACACATCTCTTTGTTATGGAGATGCATCTTTATTTAGGGTTTCTGCCAGAGAAGTTGTTAGGCCCGGTGGAAAGTGTCTGTTGACGGCCAGCTACATTTCAAGTGTTCTACCAAACCATTTAATTATTTACTCGGTGGCATTATCATGTTGAAACAGGAACCACAAAGGTGGAAGTACACAACGCCGTGGTAGCCACCTGTCAATCACAAGGTAGCCTCGCCCTAAAGCATCCCCTGCCTTATAGTCTATTTGACTCTAAATGGGACCATAATTGATTGAACCGAGTTTTCAACTAACTCCAATGTAAACACACTCGCTGCGTTATTCAACGGTTGGGGCAAGTGACATAATATTAATAGGGTGAGAGTCCGTTCAGGGCAGGTGGGAGGGGAGGTGGTGGATGGGTCAAACAAACACAAGACTTTCAACCAAGACACCGCTGTTCATGTCCCTTGTGAAACTAAAAGTAACGCCTCATAATAATAACTCAATGGCACCTCCGTTAACGTTAGCAGCTCCGCTATTTAACCAAGCAGGACTGTGCTGCCCACCTGCTGCTAACAGGTTACGTTACTAACTCTCCTCCTGTTGATTTCAAGGCGTGGAGGCATGAGATGCCAAGAAAGCGGACAACTACGGTTCTCTATTACCATCACTAGCATTTTCCCTGCCTGCCATAGTGGCAGGTGTCCTGATGATTTCACCCGCCAATGCCAACAATTTACCCTCTTTTGGCGGGTGCTAATTTCAGACCCTGGTCACAAGACTCGTCGGTATCGTCAGTCCTGTGTCCCGTCAGTCGTTAGTCACGTGAGTCGTTAGTATCGTGAGCTCCTTGAGTCACGTGAGCTGTTAGTCAGTGAAGCTAACATCAACCACGACCGTTTCATAACCTAACCTGCCGTTTCATACGTTGACTTTGGAGCGTAAAAGGAAAAGAGGCTTCGTCAAACTGTTACCAGAGTTGGAAGCACAATAACATATCATTGTATGTAACAGCTCAGAGATACACTCTCAACAGGCACCCACAGCTGTACAAATGTTTTTCCTGAATTCCTTTCTTACCGTCCCATCGTCGGCCCCCTAACTCGCTCCTTCCAAATCCTGCTAAGCTCCGTTGAAGCTAGCAGTGTTTATATTAGTTTAAACATAGTTTGTCCTGTATTACCCAACTTCAGCCTCCTCTCCCTGTACAAACACACACCCACCCTGCAAGGCTTTGGAGAAAGCATTAGCCCCGACCAGAGGAGGCTCACAAATCTTTCCCCGTTAAATTGATGCTATTACCTGCACTCAGCTCAAAAGGTCAGTCTCTGTCTTGGAAAACAAAGAGCATCTGTCTGCATCTTATGTTTTTGCCTACAGGCGGCAATCACTGCAAAAAAGTAGCATCCTGTTGGGACATATATCTCTTTGATCACAAAGCTTGTTTGTCTTAATGGAGACATCATTTTTACAAATATGACTAATGGATCAGAATAAAGCTTTCATCACTTCAAAAGGATTCAGACTGAGCTTTCCCCTCTTGTTTATCTCCATCCCCCCCCACCATGAAATGAAGAGGAGGAACGAGCTCTACTGCTGGTAAAATCAACACGCTATGTCCGAGCTGAACTTCAGCAGAGAGGAGAGACAGAGGGGCAGATTGAAATTCAACTCATACAGCAGGGAGACCAAAAGATAGACAGACAATGTGAGATTATATACATGGACTCGAGGAATTTTGTTATGGAAATATGAAAATGTGTACAAGTACAGATGAGCATGTATTTATCTGGGTATTTTTTAGAATCTATATACAGAGAGAAAAACACTGGACAAGCATCTGCGGTCCTGCATGTCTCTGGAGTTGTTTCTTTTGCTGCTACACGGTGACGCAGCTGGAAGAGAAACTGAATACCACCCAGTCACACTAACATTTGCCAGACACAGTGTCTGCAATGTTTAATACATCAAGAAGGGTTTATATTAAAAGACAGGTTTACATAACGTCAATTACTCACAGAGTGTTACTTTGAATTCTTTGAAAACGTTGTTTTTCACACATGCCTCCGCGGTAAACAGAGAATCCGAAAACAGAGTAAATCCTTGATGAATTGAAGTAAATGTAGTCCAGGTTTAACAACAGCATAAACAATATCAAAAACATCAGTTTACAATATCTCACAAAACTCGTGCAGTATAATCCAAGTCTCGTTTATCCAGTCGTATGCTCACTACTTCCCAAACACATGCATCTTCACTAAAACTGTACTAATTAAAACACTTTTGCCACTACTCTCATGCTTGTACAGGTGCTCTGCAAGTCTCTGCGAATTCAGTAGGAGTAGTGTACCTGTGCAAGCATGAGACGAAAGTGGCAAAAGTCTTTTAAACATAGACTGTATATAAGAAGTGGATGTAGTCATCGTGATGTCACCCATTGGTTTGTGGACTGCCGTTTTGAAGCCTCAAGTTTGGCATTTTGACTGTCGCCAGCTTGTTTTTTTGCAACCAGAGGTGACACGAGAGGGTGGAGCTAAGTACAACCAAATGCTGAATAAAATTTTTAGGCAACAAAAAATGTTATAATGAACTTTCATGAACTGAAAACACACTGTGAAAGGGTTAAGATGAAAACACGGACAACTCCCAGACCGGACAACGCCGTGGTAGGGACCTGTCAATCACAAGGTAGCCCCGCCCTAAAACATCCCATGAACATCATGCTGTATTGAAGAAGACTTGAAACTAGCGATTGAGACCATAAACTCATGTTGACAATGTTTACTGAGGTAATAAATCAAGTGAGAAGTAGGCTCATTTTCTCATAGACTTCTATATAATCAGACTTCTTTTAGCAACCAGAGGAGTCGCCCCCTGCTGTCTGTTAGAAAGAATGCAAGTTTAAGGCACTTCAGCATTAGCTTCACTTTTCAGACCCGGAAGTTGCTCACTGGTTTTAAATAGTATGATTTTGGCAAAGATGCATGTGTTTGGGAAGTAGTGAGCATATGACTGGATAAGTGAGACTTGGATTATACTCAGGGGTGTAAATAAAGGCAGTGTAGGCATTAAACCAGCTCTTGCAAGTGATTCAGATTTCCACCCCAGAACTGTGGATTTACTAACCATTCATCAAACTCTGTTTTCGGATTCTCCATTCACCGTGGAGGCATGCGAAAAAAATCAATGTTTTCTTCAAGAATTCAAGGTAACACGTGGTGAGTAACTGATATACAAATGCTGATTTTGTGGGTGAAGTATTCCTTTAAGTTTTTCCAATCTACCCCCCCGTGAAGAAAAATGTGCCTGAAGGGATTACAAATGGAGGAAAAAGGTCAGCCAGTCTTTGGTGGAAACAATGGAGAATCATAAAGAGAGAATACAGATTTCTCCTCCTCTCCTCGCTCTGAGCCAAATTTTCCTCTGCTGTTAGAGGCTTTCTGCACCTAAAGACATGCTTGATATTTATCAAACAGATACGACCGCCTTCCTGTCATCTGAGGCGCAGCTGGGGTGCATTCAGCAGTGCATCTCCCTCCTTTGTGCATATGCATTTAAGGAGGGATCAAGAGAAGGGAGGGGATATGATAAGTGAGGTTAATTGTACCGTACATCTATGGGTCACGCAGTGAGCATGGGACACAATTCTCATTTGTGCACGTATGTTGAACATAGGGCTTGACTATGACTTGCCCCAAACTGCATGTGATTATCATAAAGTGGGCATGTCTGTAAAGGGGAGACTCGTGGGTACCCATAGAACCCATTTTCATTCACATATCTTGAGGTCAGAGGTCAAGGGACCCCTTTGAAAATGGCCATGACAGTTTTTCCACGTCAAAATTTGGCGTAAGTTTAGAGCGTTATTTAGCCTCCTTCACGACAAGCTAGTATGACATGGTTGGTACCGATGGATTCATCAGGTTTTCTAGTTTCATATGATTGCATTAACTTTACTCAAGCTTTAAAACTGAGCCCGCTACAACCTAAAAATCGCAAGTTGCATTAATGCGTCAAAGAAATTAGTGTCATTAAAACAATTGTGCGTTAACGCGTTATTATCGTGTTAACCTTGACAGCCCTAATTGAATATTAAGTCGTCGCATGAAAATCTCAGTGAAAGCAGACAAGCAACAAAAAGAGAGTGAAGAGAAGTGCAGCGAAACGCAGGAGGCGGACAGAGAGTTTGAGGCTTTGTGCTCATTAAACATTAAGTTCACTGAGCTGCTAATAATGCACCTTTTGTGCGTCTGTTTATATCTTTCCATCTCTTTTTCATTTCCGCAGAAGTGCGTTTGATGAATTTTTACTGCATTCGTTCTACAAACCTTTTTGCAAGTAAAGATCATTATTACTTAATAAATAATAGACACCCCAAAATATGTTTCTCTCAGGTGGAGCCTTTGTAAATGTGAGTAAATGAGTGATTCTGTTTCCACTTTTTGAAGCAGTCGCTGTTGCATATTGCTTATGTGCAGTATCTGAAGCCTCAAAGACTGTATATTGTAGGAGAATTTGTTCTCTGGTGCAGTTATGTTTATCCTCCCATCTCTGTCTTTATTTCTCCCTCCCCACCGCTGCTCCTCTCCTCTCCCCCCTCAGCACCTTGGGGCTCTGGTTGACCTAATTGTCTAGTCTCTCTCTGAGATGTTTGACAGGAAAAAAAAAATAAAACTGACTGTGTTTTATTATTGGATTTTGTTTTTTTTAATTTAAGTTTCAGAAACACTTATTTAACCTGAAGATGCTCGACAGTCGGGAGTGAGTTTCTGGCTCTTTTTTTGTGCAGATTTGTAATGCTGAGCGAGCACAAACACGCCTTTTCATTTTCTGCCCTCTGTGCTGGAAAAAGAAAGAGGGGCAGACACTGTTTCCTTGACAACAGTAATTGTTAAGATGGAGCCACTTGGCAGGAACAAACTCCATTTGTATACTCTGTGTGTGTGTGTAGAAATCCCCCTGCCTCCACTGTTTCTGGACTCAATCTCTGCCATCTTTGACATTAATTCAATATGAGCACACACATAATCGCATAAATCTCCCATACACTCAACTACAACACATGTAGACTCCGAAAGCATCCCCGCTCTCAAACATTTATCACCATAATTATGATTGAATGTGTACCGAGGAAAGCCCCGTGGCGGTCTTCCTCCCCAGACCACCACGCGAAGTCAGCCTGTCAGATGACACCGACCGTATTGGCCGTATTGATTATTAGCTATATACATGACATACAAAATGAGTGATCACAGACGGCGCCGGAGGAGAGTTGTTTTAGAAGATTTAAAATTCAGTTTAAAGGACTGGTCCATATATGTTTTTATATCATTCTGTAGCTTCCCAGTGGTGTTCCTTATGTATTCAAATCCAAATTTTGGTCAAAGTACATATGTTTTAGCATCAAAATGCTATTTTCCCATGCCCTTCTAAAAAAACTTTCCCATGTGACCTGACGTAGGTTTCTGCATGATGACGTTCTACATATACAGTATATATACATCCTTATAGTCAGTGTATTACATACAGTAACTTAGATGGCGGTCGGCATGCTCCCAGTTTGGAGAAGCAGACAGGAAGCTGAGTTAACGTACTGCTGTGGACGCCACGTTAGTTCGGATCCGAAAGTGTCACAATAACACAAACAAACTAACTGATCGACCGAGCAACTCTCATGTTCTGAGAGGTAAAATTACTGTTTTTGTGAATGGAGTCTGGTGGCTTTGAAGAGAGTGATATAACGGCTTGAGTTCCCCGTCAGAAAGTGCTTTCTGACAGCGAGGTTAAGTGGTGAAAATATTCTAAATATAGCGTGCATTTAAACTGATATTGATATATCACTCTCTTCAAAGCCACCAGACTACATTCACAAAAACAGTCATTTTACCTCGCAGAACGCGGCTGTACACATACAAACCCATTTCAAAAAAATCCAAACCATTTTAGTTATTTTCAAACTTAGCACAGCTAACGTTGACTCAGTTAGTGCTAGCGTTCACATTATTCATTACCTTATTAACTAGCTTAGACATCCTGCACAGCAGTCCGCAAAACTATACGCCGAACACTACGTACACTTCACCGTACAGTTGACGAAGTGCAGAGGTCATTCTGTTTGGTCGCCGATAAAAAATATATTTAACGAACACATATGAGAGCAGTGCTTTTCACATGGTGGATGTGTTTTTGAAGTAAAGGCCTGAATGTATAGAAATATCTAATCTAAGGTAATATCAACAGGCCTAAATTGACCACCTTCACTGCCTTCTGAGGGCTGAACATGTAAATAAAACATGATTTTTGCGAACATGTTCTTCTGGGAGAGGAGTCACATTATGACTGACTGCTAAGCAGAGTCAGTGTGTGACATTTTATTTTCTTTGAAAACTTCTGTGTGTGTCAGCAGCACCGCAGCAAAATGTTCTTTTCACAACAACACAAACAAACAAAAAAATCCAATACCAGCTGAATGACAAGTAAGCCACTTGAATCAGTGCCCTAAAAGGCTCCATATCGATCCAGAGGGGGGGGGGGACATTTACGAGACACGCAGCAATCACATTTTGCCCGTCTCATGTTCTCAGCACGGAGACGCTGATTGGTTGTTTACGGGCAACATACCGAGGAGCGATATTGACAAGCAATTACATGACGGCTTGAAATTCAGACTGACAGATGTGAGAAAGAGCAGACGGGAGTAGTTTCCTCTGTGTGTTGGCATGGAGACAGAACGATGTGTAGTGATTTGATAAAACTGTTCTATTCACCAGATACAATATTACAGTATGAAAATGCAGATTATGATTATGTTTGGCTGAAGGACAAGAGTCGACATTTTGGGAAATACGCAAATTTGCCATTTTATATTCACACTATTCCTTTAAACTGATGAATCTCAGGATATGAAGGGTGTTGCCATCATCAGCTGCGATGTCACTGTAGTGAATCAATTTAATGTTTACCTGCATGCAAACATTGATTACAGTTCACAGAGAGTCACTCTGCTAACAGCTGAAACATCATTTTGTCTGCCAAACACCAAACAGAAAAGGAAAACGGGGCCGTTTCCCACAGAGAGACGAGGACTTTGTGTGGTGCAAGCATCCATCAGCTGCACGTTCATTTATTCACAATCAGTGTCATCATATATACGATTAACACAGCTGAGATTACAGCTGCACGGTTCTCATGGCTTTACCTGCCGCACACAAGGCAAACACAGAGGCGCAGGCACGCAGAAAAAAAAATCACAAATGGAAACAAACATGAGCCGTCCATCTAATGATTATATCTGGCAGCTCAGCCAACAGCTTCTCCTGTTTGCACAGCTGGACAGAGAAGGTGTGTTCTGGGATTGCAGACGTGTTAATAGTAATTAGACAAGCTGTCAGAGAAGGTTCATGCTGCCTTTAAGAGCGTTCACATATGACGTGAGTTCAACTTAAAGGGAAAATTCAACACCTTTTATGTGGATGTCCAGTGAAGATGGTTAAGGTAGTCCACTGAAGACATTAGTGGTGGGGAAAAAAATTGATAAAGCATAGTATCGCGATATTTTGCTTGGCGATATTGTGTCGATACACAGACATCAAGTGTCTATCCTTTATTATATAAACTATTAACCTCTTAGCAATCTGACAACCCCCCGGTGGGCCGGGACGCTATACTGTCTTTCAGAGGTTGTAGCGGACTCAGTCTTAAAGCTGGAGTGAATATGGTTCTACCAACCAAGTCATGTTAGCTTGTCGGGAAGAACGCTAAATAACGCTCCAAAATTACGCTTAATTTTGGCGAGGAAAAACTGGCATGGCCATTTTCAAAGAGGTCCCTTGACCTCTGACCTCAAGATATATGAATGGAAACTCTGAGATGAACAAAGTGAAAACTGTATCTTATTAGATAAAACAGATGTTGACAAACTGCATAATTTGCAGTTGAAAAAAAGGTAATAAATATAACATCAACATATATTATCGCAATACTCAGCATATCGCAAAATGTTTAAAATCACAATATGATCGTATCGTGACTTAAGTATCGTAATAATATCGTATGGCCTCTGGTGATTCCCACCCCGAGAGGAAATAAATTCCCTTGTGCGTGCAAAATTTTTTTATCCGTCGGTAAAGTACGGAAACCATGTGACGAAATAACGTAACCTACAAGATAAATCATTGCTCTCGAACACCCGTTTCCTGGTTGAAAGTCTTGTGTTTTTTTGGACCCATCCACTTCCCCTCCTCGCCCACCATCAGCAGACTTTCTCTCTTTTCATTCGACATCACTAGCTCTGAGTGTAGTATATTCACACGGATGCATTTACCCTGCAGTCAGTACAGCATACATGGCGTGAAAATGACAATCATAAAGCAAGAACGGCGTTCTTATTACACGCTTTTACCTTGCTCATTATTGTCATTCACACGCCTTTTCATGCGATTGGGTCCTCCCAAATTTTTAGCGTCATCAGCCGCCACTGGTAAAATCTTATTTCTCTGTAGTGCTGTGCACAGCGCATTGATTCGCAGACCCGTCTGGGAAAAAAACAAAAAAAAACAAACAAACATATATCTGAATCCCAAAATTGAAAACTGAATACCTACCCGACGAATGAATATCTGAATAGTCCAATATTCAGGTCCTAGAAAAAATAGGGCGCGTCTATAGTGAGTTTACTGCATCCTTTCAGATTTTAACATATTAGAGATTCAGGATGCAGGACCAAGCTACATCACTGTGAAGCAAAAACATCCTGCAGCTTTTGTGACTTTCAAAGAGGAAAAAAAACAAACAGAAAATAGGTCAACACAGATGTGAGGAGTGAAGTTATGACACTGGATTCATCAGAGAGACAGTCATCTTTTCTGCACCTCTCACACACATTACAGTTGGGTGTGTGTGTGTGTGCTGACACTAATGTTCGCCCAGAGAGCTGCTGTCCTTGGCCGTCACCCAGACCTCTAAATACCAGCACTCTTTTACAAGAACAACGGAGCACATCGAGTCCACTGTCACTGAGACATGGACACAAACACACGCTGCTCAGAGAGAGACTAATAGGGTTTTTTTCATACACATGTGCTGGCCTGGCTCGACTCGGTTTGACTCGACACATCAGCGCAGCATGGCAGCAATTTGCATCTCCAATAAAGGTCTACCGACTTGTATTGAAGGTGTGTGTGTAGTGGTCAAAGGAGAGGCTGTAAAACGGTGGATAAACA
The DNA here is from genome assembly GCA_916700685.1 of Adelosebastes latens. NCBI lineage: Eukaryota > Metazoa > Chordata > Actinopteri > Perciformes > Sebastidae > Adelosebastes > Adelosebastes latens. The sequence goes on from CAKAKR010063075.1 coordinate 42,500, forward strand.
CATTTTAGTTCCTATATCTTTCACAATAAAAGTCCCTCTTTATTTTTGCTGCTTGTTCTCTTCCTCTGCAGTATTAGTAGACTTGTTTTTATTAAGAATAGCCACTAACAAAGCTCCACTAATTCAGAGATTAACATGTAATTTCCTATAAATTCTTCACTATAAAAGCCTCTTGTTATTTTGTTCTTTAAAAGCTTCTATTATGAAGCAGCAATATCAGGATTGTTTGGTTTTCATCAGCAGCGACTAACAGCTTACAGCTGAAAATGAAACCGTAGAATAAAGCAGGTATCTGAAAGTACAAACAGGGACGCAGGAGAGAAACTAGACTTCAACGTCTTTCTCTCTGGTCTCCTGCACAGATACGAGTCGAGTCTCTCAACACACGCTTGTTTGACGTCACCGCAACCCGCTTGGAGGCGAGTTGGGCACACCTTGACTCCGGAGAAGGTCCATCTCGGGCGCAACTCGGCACAACTCGGTGTGCTAAAACTGGCAATGGAGACACAAATCTTTTTGACTCGGCGCAGCCAAACGTGTCAATGGAAAAGCCCTATAACTTCCTGCCAAACCCCAACTCACACCTTCACCTCATACACCTGCAACAACCATTGACATATCATCTTCTAAGTTGATATGATGAACTTATTTACACATCCAGCAGTTACCATCTTAAAAACAAACATGCAGCACTCCTGTCCAGTCAATTCTGTCTCCATGTTCTGTGTGCAAAGCCCTGTCACTTCACTGTTTAAACAACTCAGAGCAAACTAAATTAAAAGGGGAAGTGCAGGGTGCGCCTCACAGCTCCTATGTATGACTTGACAAGCCTCATCATGGGCTGAAACATCATGATCTACAACTGACCTATCGGCCCAACAGTTTTATCACTTTATTCACTCCACTTACACCCCTCTGTCACTGCACCTCCACAACGTCTTGTGTCTGTAACATAGACTGTTTATAAGAAGTGGACGTAGTCACCGTGACGTCACCCGTTGGTTTGTGGACTGTGGTTTTGAAGCCTTGAGTTGTGCATTTTGGCCGTCGCCATCTTGGTTGCAACCAGAAGTGACACGAGGTGGTGGAGCTAAGCACAACCCAACGCTGAATAAGACATTTTTAGGTGACCGAAATGTTACAATTAACTTTCACAAACTGAAAACACACTGTGAAAGGGTTGAAGTTCTAAGACAAAAACAAGTACAACTCCCAGACGGGACAACGCCGTGGTAGCGACCTGTCAATCACAAGGTAGCCCCGCCCTAAAGCATCCCCTGCTTTATGGTCTATTTGACTCTAAATGGGACCATAATTTACTAAATGAACATCATGCTGTACTGAAGAAGACTTGAAACTAGCGATTGAGACCATAAACTCATGTTTACAATGTTTACTGAGGTAATAAATCAAGTGAGAAGTAGGCTCATTTTCTCATAGACTTCTATACAATCAGACTTCTTTTTGCAACCAGAGGAGTCGCCCCCTGCTGGCTGTTAGAGAGAATGCAGGTTTAAGGCACTTCAGCATTGACTTCACTTTTCAGACCTGGAGGTTGCCCACTGGTGTGTATACACTCATAGTTTTTCTGTGCAATTGAGGAATTTCTAACTCACATTTGGTTATACCTCCAAATATAGTGGTAGCTAATCTGGCAAAACTGTTGTCTTATTTACAAGCTGTCTGATCATCTGACTGCTCAGGTTTAGACCTATATTTAATGATGTCGCTGTGTTTGGCGATCTCTGATGAGTGCAATTTTTTTTATAACAGATATAACTGATGGCACGAGCTGCACAAACAGAACCCAAGATATAATAAACTGCAGTTTTCCTTTAAGCCAGGCCTATTCAATTATTTAACCCTCTGAGACCTGCGGGATCTTCGGCGTTCTCAACTGATATTACTGTCTTTAGGAGGCTAAAAAAGATGTTAAAAGTTTAACCCAGGCTGTTTAACCAATGGAAATTTAGGCGGGTCAAACTGAATTTAGAAATAAAAGTTAAATTGTGTTTATTAAACAACAACCTACTAAGATTAAAAGGTTGTCTTGTCCTAGCTTTGCAGATCAGACACCAGTCACAGAAATGTAAATGTCCGGCCCCCTTGGCACCTCATTGTTTTCTTAAATCTGGCCCTTCTAAAAAAGTAAATGAATAGGCCTGCTTTAAGCGTAGGCGTAGATTTGGACATGTCCCTACAAATGTCCAGGCGGGGCTAAATTGTCCCTCCCAGTATTTCCACCCATCTCAAACGGTCTTGTCATTGTATCTCCACACAGTGTTGCTGTACGAGCTGTGCAGAAGTGCCAAGTTTGTGTGTTTTCCTGCAATAAAACGGCTAGATATTGGGGATACCTTACTTGATTATCTGGCAACCCGCTGCACTACACTGCAGCTGAAGAGAGTTATAGAGCCAGTGCACACATACACAAGTGTGCATATAAGCCATTCGACAAAGAAATGTCCTTCCCAAAGTTCAGACTGAACCTACGCCCTCGCCTTTACTTACGTAATACATTTGATTCACAAGTGTAATTTGGCCCTGCAGGCACGGAAAACGTCCTCGAGAGAACTGACCCATAATTTTTATTAAGTATGTTGTAATTTAATAGGCATTTAACTTTATGGGCCGACTTCTCTGCGTGATGGCCTGTAGAGAGGAGGAATCCAGCAGAGTTTATAGGCCCACAGCCCAGCAGGTGCAGCCAAGTTCTCTAAATCATCTGCAGCACAGTTCATTGGGGATAACTGCATCTACTGGGGTTGAGTCAAGTCAGGACCAAAAGTCTTAAAGGGTAACTTCAGTATTTTTCAACCTGGACTCTATTTTCCCATGTTTTTGGTGTTTAAGTGACTAACAATTTCTGAAATCGGGATAACGCTGTAATCGGCAGAAATGAGCTGTAAGTGTAAATGAGCAGCATCAATGTTAACGTAACGTCCACTAAAAGTGCTTGTTTCTGCCACCGACAGGCTCAGATTGTTATTATAAGTGTCTGACAACCATAGACTGTATACAGGCAGTGGACGTAGACACCGCGACGTCACCCGTTGGTTTGTGGACTACCGTTTTAAAGCCTCGAGCTCAGCATGTTGGCGGTCAACATCTTGTTTTTTTTGCAACCAGAAGTGACACAAGAGGGTGGAGCTTTTCCTAAACCTAACCAAGTTGTTTCCTGTGAAGATGGAAGTTTATTTTGAAAAGACTGTATGCATGTAACGGGCGGAAATTGACACGTGTTGCTGGACATTCGTAGGAAAACCATGGATGTATTAAGAGAACTGGATACAGCGTTTGAGGCGGGCCCCCGTTCATTCCTATGAAAGTTGCTCAGTGGCGCATGAAGCCAAAATGGCTCGACTTCCGACTGGAAAAGTACCCGATCTTCCGGCGATCTTCCGCATCCATTGGGCCCATAGAGCAGGCGGGGTCACAACCGTCATGGTGTCGTCACGGCTTGCTAACTCCGCCTCCCAGCCCTGGCTCCAGCCTCAGTCTGGGTCTCATTCACATGAACGGAGGAAGGGAAATAACTCTGGATAAGGCCTTTAGTGCATTTTATAACTTTTAGGACGTAATGATTTAAATAAGGACTATTCAAGAGTTCGTACTGGGAAGTTGATTCACCTCAAAAAAATTATCTGCTGAGTTACAGACGTCTCCTTCCCAATGTAAGTCTATGGGAAAAAGTCTTTTTGGGCCCAATGGCATCACGTGACGGACACGGAAGTTGTAATACCACCGTTTGGCCACTACGAAAATTGGGATTAACGACCGGCGCACTTCCTGGGGGCTTGAGGAAAACACACAAAAAAATGAGTTTCGTAAGATATCATACGAATCGTTGTATGAGGATACGTTGCCCCAATAGCACCATATTGCAGCCGTTACAGCTGCCATCTACAGCGTTCTCCCTCAATACTGGACCAATTTCAGAATTTGTTGTCTCTATTAGTCACTTAGACACAAAAACGTGGGAAAATAGTCCAGGTTAAAAAATACCGAAGTTACCCTTTAACTTACTTTTGCACTCTGTGTGTGAACCCTTCTATCCTCTTTCCAGTTCCCTATTTAGTCTCCTTGCAAACACTCATTTCTCTTTCTCTCTTCCCCAAATTCTCAGACACTCTCATCGTTCTGCCGCCTTCCTCCTTTCTTTGTTTCCCAGTTTGCCTCATTTGATTTCCCACATTCACAGCTACTGAGACATAACAGGAAGAAGAAGTGGTTCCCTCCTTCTCTTCCCCATTATTTCTGTTTTCCACTCCCTCGTCTCCCCTTCCTCTCCTTCCTCCCCTTCCTCCTCCTCCTCCTCCTCCTCCCCGCTCTCCCTCACCATCCTCTCTCTGCTGCTGGTCTGATAACAGGCTGTCACAAGTGTTTAATGTTTTCTCAGAAAGTGCTGGCTGCCCCCTCGAGGGCCACAGTCCTGCCGCTGGGCGGCTGGCAGGCAGGAAAACGACAATTGCATTTGCAGGCAAACGGAGAAAACACACATCTCAGGAGGAAGGGTGATAGAGAGAGGAGTGAAGGGAGGAAAGAGCTCTCCCTCTCCCTCGCGTTTCATCTGTCCTTTGATTGGACACTGATTGTTATATGTGGACCTCATTGTAAGCCAGTAAAGGGCAGCAGTATAAACAAATGGTGTAATTACAAGACCCTAATGTGACACCAGAGAAGGGAGGCGGGGGCTGTCTGCCAGTTTCATTAAATTAACTTTTTTCTGTAGCATTTGTTTTGCCTGTTTGACTGGTATTTGAACTGACACTGACCTAAATTCTTCACTGTCTGACAGATAGACGGACGTGCAGGCAGGCAAGCAGTCGATTGACCCGTCAGTCTACCAGAAAGAGGACAGCAGTCCCAAAGAAAGGACAAAAGAACATTCCCAAAACAACAAGTTGACGGGCTTTAAAGGGGACACATCATGCTCATTTTCAGGTTCATACTTGTATTTTTGGGTTTCTGCTAAAACATGTTTACATGCTTTAATGTTAAACTAGAAATACCGACTCATGGTCGTATGCCTCTGCCAACCAGTCAAGTTATAGTTTACATCCATGTCTGTCCAAAATGTCATCTTGCACCCGATTCGACTGTTATCAGGCCATTAAATAGGCGTTATCGGTCTCTATAAGCACCATATATGTGGATCATTAGGGGCCTACTACGCCACGAAAGTGAAACTTAAAAGCAACACGTTCTAACACGTAAAACTGAATGAAACGTTTCACATTTTGAACACAAACAAAAAGGCTTCAATGTTAGGCAACGAAACAGTTTAGTTTAGGGAAAAACATTGTGTTTTGGGTTAAAATCCCATCCATTGTCCCCAACCTCCACTGCTTATGGAGTTTCACACTGTCTATACTACAGCGCCTGACTTCCGCTTCTGCTCCTGTCATAATTATTACGGTTGTTGTCGTGTTCTTTTATACCGTCTTTCGGTAATCTACCACGTGAATAGATGATAAAACCTACTAGTGGGTGTAGTAGGCCCCTATTGACCCACATCTATGGGGCTTATAGCAGCCGATAACGCCTATTTAATAGCCTGACAGCAGTCTAATCGGCTGATCATTTAATCCTGTTTCGACATTTGTGTGATATTGTCATAATTAGCATATGAATTCTTGAGTTATGGCCCAAAACATGTTTTGTGAGGTCACAGTGACCTTTTACCACCAAACTCTATTCAGTGCATCCTGGAGTCCAGGTGGACGTTTGTGCCAAATTTGAAGAAATCCCCTCAAGGTTTTCCTGAGACATCACGATCACAGTAGGTCGTGTCTAAAAGGTAAACCACAATTTTGGGAAACTCTTGTGAGATGGTTATGGTTAGGTTAGGTCATCGGGCAGCGAGTCTCGTGAGAGTTTTTGCAAGTTTTCGCACTTAGAATGTTACCTTCTAGACACGACCATCACAGTGGACTTTGACCACCAAAATCTGATCAGTTCATCCTTGAGTCCAGGTGGACGTTTGTGGCAAATTTGAATAAATTCCGTCCAGGCATTCCTGAGATATCATGAGAATGACACGGACGGACGGACAACCCGGAAACATAATGCCTCCGGACACGGCATAAAAAAAACATTATTTTTCTCAAAGTGTCTTTCTGAATATACCTTTATTCACCCTCTGTCTGAAACGCTCTGTTCTAGCGCCTATCTCTTTAAAAAGCCCAGTCTGCTCTGATTGGCTTGTGAGAAAAATATGGTATATATATATGACATAGAAAGGGGAGCCAAATCTGATTGGCTTGTTGAATCACATGTTTTCTGAGACAGCCCATAAAACACTGACTGGGTCGTCTTATTTCACAGTTTGTGGGTTGGTAGCCACTCCAGATACCCAAATGTATGAGCACAAGCACTGAAACAGTGATCTTATCATGATATGTCCCCTTTAAATCCTCCAGCTGACCATAAAGGACTAAGTGGTCATCTGCACAAGTGTCACATTAGTAACTTGAGTCTTAGAGCTTTAAATAGTGTGTAGCTGCAGCAACCATATTGCATCTCAGATACAGACACAGATATTTTAATCAACATCTCCAATGCTTTAACCAAACTATTCTGTTCCAACCACACAATCATATATGTTCTTATCAACAAGGAATTCTGCTCAGTTTTAGTGATAAAAGAAAAAACATCACACACAACCGAAGACAACGAAGAAAAAATGCAGCACAGGGAAAAACAAAAACATTAAACTGAAGGATAAATACACACTATAGAAGGAAATGCATGTCGCCCTGTGCTAAATTTTAACTATGAAAACTGAATAACAGGAACAATGTAATTCATTTCAACCCTATATCACGCCTGCCGCTGCCTGTCCACCAGAGGATAACCAGAAAGGAAACCAGAAAGCACAATAGTACTGATATTGTTATTGTCGTGAGAGAATGCAACAACCATCCTATTGATGAGCTTATCAACATGTAACAGTTATGGCTGTCAAAGTTAACGCCATAATAGCGTGTTAAAGCAAATCCGTCGCTAATTTCTTTAACGCATTAATGCAACTTGCGATTTTTAGGTTGTAGCGGGCTCAGTTTTGGTACCAACCATGTCATACTAGCTTGTCACCAAGGAGGTTAAATAACGCTACAAACTAACGCTAAATTTTGGCTTGGAAAAACTGTCATGGCCATTTTCAAAGGGGTCTCTTGGTACCCACGAGTCTCCCCTTTACAGACATGCCCACTTTATGATAATCACATGCAGTTTTGGGGGCAAGTCATAGTCAAGTCAGCACACTGACACACTGACAGCTGTTGTTGGCTGTTGGGCTGCAGTTTGCCATGTTATGATTTGAGCATATTTGTTTTATGCTAAATGCAGTACCTGTGAGGGTTTCTGGACAATATCTGTCATTGTTTTGTGTTGTTAATTGATTTCCAATTATAAATATATACACATTATTGCATAAAGCAGCATATTTTAATCGATTGACAGCCCTATGTTCAATATACGTGCATAATGAAAATTGTGTCCCATGCACACTGCGTGACCCATAGATGTACAGTACAATTAACCTCACTTATCATATCCCCTCCCCTCATTGTTTTGTGCTGTTAATTGATTTCCAATAATAAATATATACATACATTTGCATAAAGCTGCATATTTGTCCAGCCCCATGTTGATAAGAGCATTAAATACTTGATAAATCTCCCTTTAAGGTACATTTTGGTACAGGCACTGTACAAGGTACAGTCTATTAATTTGCTATTACAGCCCTAATAACAATGCAATATTACACACATGACATGTGGGGTGCAAACAGCCTCTGCAACCCTTACTGCACATCATGCATATCCGTACTGCACATGATGATACGAGTATTAAATACTTGACAAATCTTCCTTTAAGGTACATTTAGAACAGATAAAATATGTGCTATTAATGTGAGATTACAGCCCTAATAATGTGATATTACACACATGACATGTGGGGTGCAAGAGCATCCTATAAGCAATGTTTTGCAACCCTTACTGCACGTCTTGCATATATCAGCTGTAGATAGTAGATCAAATGTGCTATTAATTTGCTATTACAGCCCTAGTAACAATGTGATATTACACACATGACGTGGGGTGCAAACAGCATCCTATAAGCAATGTTTTGCAACCTTTACTGCACATCATGCATATCAGCTGTAGATATAGTAGAACAAATTATGCTGAAGCAGATGTAGCTCACTCAGCATCATGTCTCCTCTCTAATTGGCTCTAATAAAAACATAATATGGGAGCTCAAGTGAGGTCATATCAGCCTTACAGATGCAACGAATAACATATATATAAGACCTCCCTCCCTGCTCTTATGTAATACAAAGTGTGCTCTGGCTGATTAGCTGTTACTTAACGCTGCTGCGGTGATTCACAGCGGTGCACACACAGGAGGAGGAGAGGAAATGGATGTCACACCGAGGAAGAAAGGAGGAAAAACCTGCAGTAATAAAAGTCTCTATAAATGTCAGATGACTAGAGAATCTGATCCACTTCCTTGCAGCAGCAACAACAACACAGGAGCTGCTCTTGTGCAACAGTTGTCTGGTTGCACAAAGCTGGAGGGTGCACGATGGATTCAATCAATGTCTCCATCTGTGCGCACCGTGCAGGGATAATAAAAACAAAACCAAAAGTTTAGTGCTGTTAACACCGACCTGATATTCCTCCTCCGACCACTATCACATCGTATGTGTTGCTGGGTGTCGTCATGGTGCTGGTCTGCTCTGGTCTGGTCCGTGTCTCCACCTCTCTGGCTGAACGCAGAGCGCACTGAGGAGCGCATCTGTATTAAAAGCGCCGGACAGGAACCACTCCTCCTCCAGACCTCCAGACTCCTCCTCCAGATCTCCAAACTCCTCCTCCAGACCTCCAGACCTCCAGACTCCTCCCACAGATAGTAGAGCAGCTCCACTGCCTGGTGGACAGACAGGGGAGGATTACTGGGACTGGGAGGCGTCATGGACCTGCAGAGAGAGGTGGAGACAGAGCAACATTCCCTGCTTCAATGTAGCACATATGAAGAAATTAGGAAAAAAAATTCTTTACAAAAATTAAAGGGGATATTTGTAACTTTCAGAAATGCTTGTTAACAGCGACACCTGTGGCCGTTAAGTCAACAAAAGTCAGAGTCCTGTTGCTCGCGCTTGCTCGCTCTACATAGACATGAACGAGCATCGCTCAAAACAGTGAGGCGAAACACGTCAGCTAAAACCACAATATCACTCTATATTTCACCTGCTTGGCAGTAATGTTAGCTGACCAGAAGAAGGTCTCTCCATGAATCACTGCTGATCCTGGTGTTGGCTTTTCCTGCTTAAGCCCCTCTGACTCAGCCTCCGGGACTGACGCAGGAAAAGAAACGTTATCGTCTCAGAACGCGCCCGCAGGGGAGACTCCGGCACCCGGTCGTAGACGATAACGTTTCTCGCTGCAGAGCCCCGTCACTTCACAAGACACGGGAAACCTCTGTTGGTCTGGAGGAGCTGCAGCATTTATTTCTGCACAAACGTCCACTGTACATTCACTAGATATTCTCAGAGCTACTAACTCTTCTGCAGTGTGTAGTGTGCGCGCATGAACGTGAGGTGGAGCAGGAACGCACACGTTGTGTGAGTGAAGGCAGGCTGCGGAGCGGTCTGAACAGCGTAGCCACACGCGAGCGCACATGGGATCCCGACCCGGTAGATTTATACCTGTAAAAAGTTACAAACAGTCCCTTTAAATGTAAAGTCCAAGATTTTGATTCCCTCTCTGACCAAAATAAAATACAACATCTACTTGGAGAAAATAGTGTCATCGCCATAGAAGCTGCAGAATATGTCAGTGCATGTCACAGCCTAAGAGACAACCACAACAACACATAATAGATGTAACTCACACTCTGTCTTTTATTTACTCCTCTACTTCATGGGTTCTTTTGTTTGTTTTTTTACATTTATCCTTTGATATTGCAATATATTGTTATTAATTGTTTTTTATACGTTTGTTTGTTTTATTGACACAACAAACATTAATTACTTCTTTATTGTTGTGTTACATTTACATGCATGTTCTTTTTAAATATCTATATATTGTAATGTGCTTAATGAATTGTATATATGTGTATATACAGTATATGTTTTTTTTTTGTTATTTTTATTTATTATTGAATTGACGCTTTGGCAATATTGTTCACCTGACCGTCATGCCAATAAAGCAAATTGAATTGAATTGAATTGAATTGAATTGAGACATATGCTGCGTTCCAAATCGCATACTTTTTCGTTTTACTTCAGTACGTACTGCAGCTGCCATTATAAAGTAGGTACTGTTGCATGCAGTATGCACACAATTGGGACATACAACTTTATACTTCATCATAACATTTGGAACGCAGTCATAGTTTTTTTTTTTACCCCAGTTATATGCAGCATTTACCAGTTTAGTACCCGGACTTTGCTCCATGGTGAGATCCAGCCCAAGGTCTTCTCTTATCAGTTGAACAGTAGGCCTATAAAGTAAGTGCCAAAGCAGCTGTAAATCTTTTTATTCATGATGTTTCAACACTTGTCAAATAAACAAGTTTTCTCTCTATCAAATGAATCTATTCAAAAGCTTAAAGGTCTTATTGATAACATTTTTATGTAGACGAATAATTAAAAAAAGAGCCTTTAGAAAGGCTGTGTACCGGCAAGAATTTTGCGATACCATACGTATCATGATACAAGGGTTACTATTCAATATGTAAAGGGATAATGTACAGCGAGCTGGTCATTGTTGTGAAATAAACCTCGACAGGGCCTGAAGGGGTTCGTTTCACAAAAATGACCCGCCAGCTGTAAATTATCCAACTTATTACACCTAAGAAATCAATAATTCACACAAAAACGGTCCGCCAGAGTCCGACATCAGAACTGCAGCCATAGCAACGGTCTGTTATACATAGCAACGGTCTAATATTAAGAAATAAGAGACCGTAGAATACCATAATTGACCAATCAGAATCGAGTATTGTAATGGAAATTCTTTCAGTATTCCAAGATGAGTCCTAATGAACGTTGAAATCAAGATCCCAAACAGATGAAATGTCTTTGTTGTATTTTATTCTTGCAAGAAGAGGCACTGGTTATACAGAGTCGCACAAAGTCTGCAGAAGAGTGCTCCCCAGGAGATTATTACAATGTGACTATATAGAAATCTACAACAGGGACTGTGGGAAAAGGAGTTGTTTTGCACAGATAAGGAGTTGTTTTACTCAGACAGTGTCCCAGTTAAAACTCAACACTCAGTACTTTCCCACTACATGAGAGGAAGAGCACACAGACAGTAACTTTCCACTGTTGCATAAAGAGACATCATTACATACAATGTAATTTTCCATTACATTTCCCCCTTTTGATCATTCTAT
>CAKAKR010063076.1:24131-52535 GCA_916700685.1 Adelosebastes latens
GACATGTTGTACACAAATGAGTTGTCCAGATTATCCAGATAAGAGCAACAAGCTGTGGTGCTACATCACACAGCAAATGCCAAAAATTTTAATGAGTGAGGCAAACCAATCTAGTAATCGGTGTCCGATTCGGCTCAGCAGGTAATTGCCTGATCGAGTTGGGAAAAGTGAAGACAAACCGCCCTAATAAACAGCCAAGCACTAGGCTCTGGTTTATTTGAAAACGTTTTACCCAGTGGAGTCTGCATGTAGTTCATAATGTTTAAAGTTCATAACGACCTGACAGGTCTCTCACTTATTTTTATCTATTTATTAATCTATCATTTATTTTCTACACCATGTTTTTATAATAGCTTTTGTAATCTACTCCTGTGACCTCAAATGTTTTTAAGTAAATGCCAATAAAAAGTTGGACCAGCTCCACTTCTGCTGCTGATTTCAATCAAGAATCTTGGAGCCACGAGGATCAGCAGAATTTCTCTGACTAGCACCTTGGAGCCTTGGACAATGAGGTAACCTATACAATAATGAATCAAAGCCCAATACGTGCAGAACAGAACAGCTTATGACATGACAAGGAAATCAGGAATTAACATCCATAGGCAAGCCTGGGATGAGAAGGATATGAAAGGTCCTTCTATCCCTGTACTGGATAGAAGATGAGCGTGAAGTAGACACAGCGTAACACAACATGAGGGGTTTTTTGAGGGTTGGGAGGGATGTAAAAACTGCGATGATGTTTAGTGGTATCACGATCACAAGAACACGCAGAGGGACGCTGGTTCCTACTCACAGCTCTTCCACCTGCTTCATGCGCACAGACACGCTGCAGGCCTCCTTGGTGACAAGCCTGCTCAATGGCAAGGCGAACGCACAGCAAGACGAGATTAAGTTGTTAAATATAGCGCAAAGGACAGCAGAGGAGACAAAGAGAAAGAGGCCAGGGGGCAAGGTCAGTAGTGTTAAAAAAACTGAGCAGAAAATATTGATGAAAGTAGGTTAAAGAGTAGAGAAAAGACACTTAAGAGGAATAGTTAACAAATCCAGTATGAAAGGAGAAATTAGTTCGTAAACTACGTTCCGCTCTAAAAATTTCAGAGGTTATGGTGTGGGTTCTTACTGGTTGTCAATCTGGTCTTGGCGCAGCCCGATGCTGCCGTGGTCATCCAGCAGGTTTTCCCTGGAAGAGGACTGGGTGGGGTCCAGCTTCTTCACATAAGCAGCAGGAACAAAGCCCTGGCGATCGTTCACCTCCACCTTCCACCAATCCTGCCGCACGGAGCAGAGGGAGGAATATCAGCAAGTGATGCTAATGTTTGCAAATGTTTGATGCGTTCTAATTAATCAACGTGCTTTTTTGGCTGTGCAGGATATTTCTATAGATATTCTATATATTCCTATTTTTCAACAAATCCTATGAGGTCTAACAAGTATTGTGTGTGTGTCAAAGCCTGATTTATTGTTTTCCTCTGTGCCCAAGAGGTCAATTAAAACACATAAATGAGCCACACTGTTGCCAGGGTCTGAAATTAACACACGCCACCTGCGGAATGCGGGTAAATTGTTGTGAAATTGTACACCGAGCTGGTTTTATCTGTACCTTGTTGGTGCTGTTGAGCAGGGTGAGGATATCCCCCTTCTTCATGGTAACTTCACGGGGACTCTTCTCCTGGTAGTCGTACAGAGCCAGGACCAGCTCCTTCCCGGTCTCGTCATCAGTTGGTGCCACTTGTTGCTGTTCAGGTAAACACACATTTTGAGTCACTGATTTGTGCTTAAACTGAACAATGTTTGATTATCTGAAAATGCCCAGTCTAGTGATCAGAGGCTTTATTATATATAAAAAAAAAAAAAAAAAACACTCCCATGAAGCTGAGCACAGTGTTTAAGGTTGAGGTGTGAAGATGGATTAGGTTTTACCCTGCAGGACTGGGCCTGTTCCTTCAGACCCTGGATGCTGCTGCCATAGGCACTCAGGTCAGACATCAGGGCCTCGTGCTTCTTCAGCAAAGCCTGTGGAAGACGAACTAGTCAGTACAACTGCACTTGTCACAAACGGATAGAAGCTCGAGGCTTGTGCAATAAATGCAACACGATCGAAGAGCTTGAGGTGGAAACACTAAAAGAAGCAAGTAGTTGAAAATGTGATATGTGATATTGACATTAGGGCTGCAATAACTAATCAATTAAAATAGATTACAAAAATCTTTGGCAACGAGTTTAGTTAAAACTCCTCCGTTCATGTACCTCGGCAGAGTCCTCGTCTTTGCCGTAGTCTGGGCTCCCCACGATGGGCTCCTTCTCCCTCATCCAAGACTCGGCCTCGTTGGCATCAGCGAAGTACTGCTGGGCTTGCAGAGAGTCCTCCAGATCCTGTCTCCTCTGGGAGGCCTTAGACTTCAGCGTGTCCCATCGTCCATGCAGTTCAGCCAGCTTAACTTTCACCTCCTCCACAGCAAAGTGTCCTGAGAACCCCCACACATGAATTATCAGCATTTTGAATGCTGGGACAATGCTTCACAATCAACTCATAGGAAGATACCAAACAAGGCTTGGCTTTTAATGAATACCTTCTTCCACCATGGCCTCTCCTTTCTGGGAGACAGCCTTAATGCGAGGCTCATGACCGGTGATCTCAGCCTGCAGGGCCTGGTGCTTCTTCAGCAGGTTTTGGACACCAATCAGGTCTTTGCCTGAGGAAAAACACCAAGAGAGACTTTAGTAGAACGTCATCAATCATGTGAAATATCTGTGGGTGGTGGGCTCCAACTGAAACTGAAGCATCCTCCTTTCATTTTATAATACTAGCAAATATAGCTAATAAGTTTTACCTCTGTTGGTAGAGGCAGCAATGGGCTCTTTCTCACGGATCCAAGTCTCCTCGTCCTCCACATCTCTGAACAGCTGCTGGAGCCTAAGAGAGTCTGACAGTTTCTGCTTGCGTGCAGCCATGGGCTCGCGCAGAGCTTCATAACGCACCACTAAAGCCTCCTGTTTCTTGCGGATGTTGTCAGCATCAAAGTGTCCGGCCTCTTGGAACTGGCGAGCCTGGATTGTTATGCCATCAATGCGATCCTGAGAGAGAATAATTCATACATTTGCTATTCAACTACTGTGTACCAAGAAAAAGGACTAGCATCAATAAGTATCAGGTATGCCATCTAGGGATGTTGATAGTTAACTGTTTAACCGTTAACCGACATTAATAATTTTAACCGATTAATGCTATCGTATATATTTCACACACACTGGACAAGAGAGAGTTGACAGACCGAAAGATGGCAGTATACACTGCAGCTGGTGGTAAATGATGGATTCAACCTGTTCGTGCATCGGGTTGTCGTTACAGCTGGGCGGCTTGTTAGGCACTACAACCACAGCAGCCCTGCATGCAACGCACTAATCTTGCTGGTTAACGGTTAATGATCGGTTAATGAGGGTCGGCTATCGGTAATTCAAAATTAGCATCCCTAATGCCTTCATAATGTATGTCTAGCTTTGGGTACCTGGTGAGCAGCCACATCAGCCTCCAGCAGTGCATGTTTCTTCTGCAAGTTCTGGACACTGGTCAGGTCTTTTCCGTAGTCGTCTGAAGCTAGGTGGCCCTCAACCTCGTACAGCCACAGCTCAATGTCCTCTACGTTCCTGTTGAACTGCTGCTGCTGGTTGGCCTCACGGAGCTTGATGCCTAAAGTAAAATGGAAAAAATCATATTTACAATCAAAACTCACCAACTATGTGGTCTATTCTTGATCCATTGCTAGTTACATTATACATAAATAACATTATTCTTCCTTATCAGTACTACATTTTTATGCAGATGATACAATTTTATATGAGCCTGATTTGAAGATTCCCTGAAGAAGGTCCTGAGATATCGTGTTCACGAGAATGGGACGGACATGAGGTCATGGTGACATTGACCTTTGACCACCAAAATCTAAATCAGTTCAAAACCGGTGTTTGTTGAAATCGAATCTCTCCATATCCTGTAGCACTTCCATTATCTTCAAATCAGTTCAGTTAAAAAGCCAGTACCTTTAAGCTCAGTGGCCTCCAGCAGTTTTTTCCACTGGGAGCTGACCTCCTCCATGCGGCCGGCCACCTCATCGGAGGCGTAATGCTTTCCATCCAGCAGCTCCTGGCCAGACTTCTGCAGGGCATCGATGCGGCTCTGATTAGCTGACAGCTCAGCTTCAAAAGCCTGGTGTTTCTGCACCTTGCCCTGCAGGTTGGAGGGGTCCTGTTGTCAAGAGAGCAGAGGCACAGAGGTCAGAAACAGTGAGCATAACATGGGTATGTATAAAAACATTTCAAATTGGAGGACACATCTCTGCACAACAAGCTCTCCAACTCTTTGATGGAACTACCTTGTAAGCCTCGTCTGTGGCGGTCTTCATCTTCTCGTTGATCCAGCTCTTGAGCTCGTCAGAGTCCCTGAAGAACTGCTGCAGGTGGAAAGAGTCCTCCAAGGCAGCACGACGAGACTGAGCACGCTCGTGCAGGGCGTTGCGGCGGCTGAGCAGCTGTAAATGGGTAAAGAAAGAAAAAGATATGTTGCTTTTGAGTTCACATCGAGAGAAATGACAAAATCCTGCCAGCTGCTTTAGCATTCAGTGCTCATATTTGAGGCGCTTTATTCATTTGATTTAAGGGAAGTTGACAGTGGTACTTACAGCATCTCTGCGGGTAGCCACGTCCTCTTTGGCATAGTGGTTGTTCTGGATTAGTTTGGTAGCAAACTCATCCAGGGCCTGGAGATGTACAAGACAAAGAAACTCAAAGTGTATCCTATTTCATAATAGTACAATTCTAGAGACAACTGCCACCTGGCGGTGATTAAACAACTTCTATGCAGTCGGAAGGTGGAACGTAAATTGTATACAAACGGAAGCAACTTACAGTGATCTTCTCTTCCTGGGCACTAAGTGACTTCTCAAAGTCCTCGTGTTTCTTCAGCAGTGCCTCTACACTGTCTAGGGAGTCACCAAGGTCTTCATTCAGGAGGAAAGCCTATACAATGAACATACAACATTAAAAAAAGGCACACCACATCAACTAGCCGATACACACTGGGGGCAATTCTTTCCTGAAGAAATGTTTTGGTGTGCCAGGTTACCTCTTGTTTGCTCATCCAGTTGTCAACTTGCTCAGTGTCCCTGTAGAAGAGCTGCAGGTCCATGCACTGCTCATACTGCTGCCTGCGAACCTCCCACAACTCCAGCAGAGTGTCCTTCTCCTCAGAAAGGATGCCCAGCTACACACAACACAACATTATAAACATGTTAAATGGTAGTGTGGTTGGTATAGATAGGTATAATATCACACAAAAGAATGAAGTACAATCTGGATGCGGTCATACTACTACCTTTTCCTTGACCTCATCAGAGGCGTAGTGTCCTGTATTGAGCAAAGCCTGGCCGGCTTCATCAGTGGCTCTAAAACTGTCTTCATGGGCATCAATCTCTCCCTGGGAAACACAACAGATTACCTTACACCGTGTCCTAACTGTACACAACGCGAGCGTCAGCGACAAAATCAGCTTGATTACATTGTTCAGCTTTTAAAAGGACAAAGCTAAAATGGTGATCACATTCCAAGGTCCTACGACCTGGTGTATTATCAGAGATTTTACCTTATGCTCCTGGTGGCGGTCTAGCAGAGCCTCAGCTCCAGCCACGTCATTGGCCAGTTCGTCAGCATTGATCAGGGCTTTCATCTCCGTCACCCAGCTGGTCAGATCCCTGAAGTCGGCAGTGAAACGCTGCAGCCTAAAAAATAGATGGTCACAATAGAGGCAGGAGTGAGCAGAATTCTGTAGAGAAATATTTAACAGAGTGGCACTCTGTATACTGTCACTGAGCAAATATCTGCCTGTGGCTCAGCAGACAGTGTGTTGACGGTTTATCACCAAGCTGTGTCTCGTATTTTACCGGTAAGAGTCGTTCAGGCGGGCGTGGCGCTCAGCGGCCAGAGTGCGAATCTGTTCCCAGTTGGTGATGAGTTCGTCCTTCTTCAGATGGATTTGGGAGGCATTTTGTGGATGTGTCTGCTGCAGGCGCTCTGCATCACCACCCAGTGTGTTGACCTGGTTGAAAAAGACAATAAGAAGGTTATACCAAGTATTTAACTTCATGGCTGTGCCGTATATATGTTGATATTCTGTAAAAAGCATCTTCTTGCCTTATCTTCCAGGGCAGCCAGGTCTCTCTCCAGACCCTCGTGTTTGCGAAGCAGAGCCTGCACACTGGCCAGGTCACGACCAAAGTCATCAGATGCCATCAGCTGCTCCTTCTCCTTGATCCAACTGATGGTCTCATCCACATCCCTGTTGTTGGAATCGAACACGCAGGTTTGTATTTACATCGTGTCAAAATGCAATTTCTTACAATACAATCAACACACACACACTGAGCAGAGGCTGTTGTTTACCTGTTGAAGCGCTGCACCTCAGCAGCCCCAAACAGCTTGCCCTGCCTCTGCTGGGCGAGGCCCTTCAGGCGCTGCCAGGCGGCGTTGACCTCGTCCTGCTTGCGAACTATGAGCTCAGACTCGGGATGGGCTTCCTGTATCAGCCGGGCTGCCAGCTGGTTCACCTCATTCACGCGCTCCTCGTGGGCCGCCAGGTCAGTCTGGAACTCCTCAAACTTCTTCTGCAGAAGCTCCACATGCTCCAGGTCCTGGCCCAGCTCCTCGGAGGTGGCCATGGTCTCCTACACATGGAAGTGGAGGAACAACATTGAGATAAATATTACACTTCAGTCAAATGTCTATGCTTTAAAGCTATAGAAATTTGCTTATTAATCATTACATTTCATTTATAAGGTGTGAAGTGAAATTGTCATTTAAGGTAGGCACACTCCTAACAGATAACATTCGGAACATTTCAGCAACAGGCACCATTTTACAGGCACCCCTACTACCAACTGAACCGGATTACCTCACACTTCAGTCAACTTTAAGATTCTTTGTGTACTTACAGCTGCAGCTTGTCGCTGCTGTCACATTTTAGTTGCATAGTTTTCTTTACTAGTTACTGGTGAATCAAAGGTTTCCCTCTTGTTGCCCGACAAAACTGGTTTTCATGCCCCACTCATGGTACCATTAATCTCAGGCAATCGTTTTAGCTTTCAACTCTAATTACCATTTCCTATAAATGAGGACTGCTATTTTTTCTTTATTTGTTTTGTTTTTAACTTTTATTAGAGCAGCTAAAGAGCAACCACAGAAACAGCATTTCCTTTATTCTGCCAAATGGCTTAAGGAAAATTTAACTTTAAACTCCTAAAAATACCCCTAAACACAGAATATTTCTTCACTCCAATGAGAAATCTGACCTTGTCACTGATCCAGTCCAGGGCATCTTCACACTCACGCAGGTACTGGACCAGTTTCTGGGCCTGCAGGAGACGCGTGCCCTTCTCCTTGGTCCTCATCAGCAGAAGGTCCCATAGGCGATGCAGCTCCTCAAGACGGGTCTAGTGCACAGGAGGAGAAGGATTTGTTTTAAAAAACATGCAAAGAGGAGAGGAAGGTCGAAGGAAAAAAAAAGAGTAAAAGACCAGAGGGCAAACATCTCCACTCCAACATAAGACATGATATCATGGTAGTTTTTGCCTCTATAATGAAAAAGAAATTTCCATATGTATCTAAAATATAAATGTATTGAAATCAGTGTTTTGATTCTTTTGTATGTCCTTTGGTGCCACCTAGTGGTGATTGTGAATAGCTGTGCTGAAAAGGAAGCAAGCTAATAGTAAACTAGCAGAATAACAGGATGTGGTGTTCAGGAAGCTCCTTTTTCCCCAGGGGCTCATAGTGTGAGCATCTCAGTGTATAATCCTCTTAATCTTTTGTCCACAAAACCGGCTTCATCGGTAAGTCATCTATTATGAACACGTTTATGTTAACATTTCTTAGGCTTGAGTACAGTATTTTTGATGATGGTTAGTTTGTCGTCAACTACATAGATGTGTATTAGTGTTTAAAGCATTGGCGCTTGTGTAAATGGTATTTACCATTGTATTTCCATCTTTATTACATTAACATTAACATACTTTTGTGCATCTGTTGGTTATGACATTAATCTTTTCTCTACTGATGTATTAGAAATATTATTTAGTACTTTTTTAGGGCTCTTTTTCAGTTTTACAAATTACATTTTTTCCTCCATTAAATCCTGCCAAACACATCAACCCGTCTGTTCCTTGGAGAGTGCAATGCTGTAGAATATAATGTTGAGCTAGCTGTATAGCTGAAAAACACGTTGCCTGCAACAACTTTTAGTGAGAACAGCATAATAAAAGTGATGCCTGGAGTTTTAACGGTATTTATTATACTAGGACATCTGTTTAAAAATACCACCTAGAACAAAAAAAAAATTCCTTTGTGAGACGACCCATATGAAACACTACATAAATAAATACATTTTAGTCCATTTCCTAACAACAGAATGAAAAGAAGGTATAGCTTTCAGCGAAGAGCCGGATCTGGAAGAATTTTCACAGCACTCAAGAGTCACACATGGTCCACAGCAGCTCAACACCTACTTGTATATACTCTCCCATATGGACACTTGTAACTATGGGTCTTTGTTGTGTCCGGTAAGGCGTGTAGGACTGAATCACATGGAGCAGGTTAACAGTGGATAGGATATTCAAGAAATATGTATATGCATATTAGCTTGACCACATCATCATCATCGTGTGCCTTACTCGAATGGTCTCGGAGGAGAAGTGGCCCTCGGTGATCATGAGGTTTCCAGTCTCGTCCAGTTTGATGATGGCCCCAGCGTTGGCCTGAACTTCAGCTTCAAAGGCCTGATGTTTCTGCAGCTTACCCTGTGTACAACAAATAGAGACATTAGATAAAATCAGAGGCAACCCACTCCCCACATCTCTACATACTCAGAGAACTGTAAGGCTTGTAAAGAAGATCATCTCAGACCATCACATCCTGCTCATCACCTTCTCTAGCTCCTTCCCTCAGGACTCCTCCCTCCTCACAGACCACTGACATGCATTACCATGATTGTCTGCTGTTGTCCATTTATGTATTTCGGGTGCAAAGAATAACATACTGTACCGAAAACAAACAAATAGAAATATATATATATAGACCAAAGAATATTCAGTTAAAACAGATCGGTGATGCTGTTTTGCCCTCCTTGTTCTCCTTGAAGTTAGCTGGAAGTGATGTAACGTTGTAATGTAGCCCCGGTGCATTTTATGTGAAGTGAGCATTACGCCAGGCTCAGTTGAAAAAAGTAGCCTTTAAATGCAAAAAGTAACTGATGAATATTATAGAAAATATATGTAGAAACTTTAAAGTGTTAAATTTGATAACGGAATTTGGTGTGAGTGTTTGATTTTGATTTGAAACGAAAACAGGAGGTGTTGAGTTAAAAATAAATATTTACTTTTTTTCATGTCTGTGATATTTACAACAGAGATATGGACATTGAAACTGTAGTAATGTTGATGTCAAAAGACTGTCAAAACATCATTTTCACTGTCTATTTCTACTGTGAACTGCGCGGCACCCCGTAAAAATAGACGACACCTCGAATCTCTAGTATTTGCCACAGCCGATACGCAGCCGAGCCACGCTGCTCGCAGGCTGTGTGGCTGCTCTAACCTGTTAACATGGGCACCGGAATAAAAAGCAATAGGTTCTGCGACGGACACGCGCTGCTTACGCAGGCAGTGTGACCCGGCGTAAGAATTCTGGGACAAGGGCAAGTTAACAGTCTCTTAAAAACCAGCCTGACAAACCTGCAGGTTAGAGGGGTCCTTGTAGTTCTCATCAGAGGCGATCTGCAGCTTCTCCTGGATCCACTTCTCCAACTCGTCGGCGTCACGGCGGAAGAACTGAAAGCGGTAAGAGTCCTCCAGCTTCGTCCGGCGCATAATCGACAGCTCCTTGAAGCGCCGGTAGCGGTCCAGCACCTGCTGCCGGCGCTCCTGGATGTCTTCGGCTGTCTCCAGCACTTTGCCTGAGGCGTCCATTTTCTGGAAACACACCACAATGGGACTCATTAGTAAGTGAGAACATTTATCACAGCATTAATTTGTAAGTATAAAACATTAATTTATTTTGCATTTTGCTTTCTCAGGCCACTCAAATATTGACATTTTATGGATAACACTGACTAAATGAAGGGAAAATTATAACAAGCCTGAGATAGACATTTGATTTGGGGAAAGAAATCACTCTTTGAAACTGTAAATATGGCAATTACTCCTGCTTCTTTGTATTTTTTTTTGTTTTGTTTGAACTTTACTCCTACATTTAACACTGTTTTGAACACTAATATCTAAAATGTACTGGTGATTTTTCTCATGGTAATATTTTTACCTATTGAATTTTTATATAAGCTATTATAGGTTTCTACCACCCCCTCACACGTATTTTACATTTCTTTCATGTGAATTGTATTTTACTGTCTTTTTATATGTGTGAAACAAATAAACATAAACATAGGTAGTCTGGGATATTTCTTAGGCTTCTTCTCTTGTTGCAGCTTTATATTTAATTGCTTTTGAGGGTCTTTCTTGTAAAACTTTGTGTAATCTGATATTTAGTTTTAATCAATATGTGTAGGCCTCTACATATTTAGATGTTTCATAGGTTATACAATGCTGTCAGAGATTATGCAATATGTAGCTGTGGAAATAAAGCGTTGATTGAGGAAAAAAATTGGCATCGATTGATTTCCCATTATTGTTACCAATGTTCGATTAAGAAAAGTACAAACAATTTGCAACCCTACCATACATAGATGCTACCCAGCTGCAGATTACGTCACATTAATGCTTATCAATCTCTGACATTTTTACATTTCTATCTTTCCTGATAAGACCACCACCGACTTGCAGTCTCTCTCAAATCAATATACAAAAGAAACTTGGCTTGGAACTATGAGACGGGATATAAAGAACAAGACTTTTGCCAAAACAAAAATCCCCCCATCCTGTCTCAAGCTGAGCAACCAAGGGACCAGCAGCTGAAATAGTAAAATGCCAAACGGGGGTGGGGGGGCGGAAATTCCACATGCATGCGAACAGTAGGCTAGGCTTCACTACACAATGGAAGCGCTGCAGTCAGCCTCTCTGTCCACTGGGCCTCTGGCCCCATGGTGTCTGGCTAGCAACCTTGTTGAAACATGACAAAACATGATCTTGAACAGGCATTCATACTAGCTTCATTTCTAGGAATTGGGCATCAATAGAGTATGGGAAAGACAGCCTGAAGCGCTGCGATGAAAACCATTCATACATTTAAAAAAAAAAAAAGCTATCATCAGTGCAACTAATGAAGGTGTGACTCTTGGTAGTTTTACCAGATTGCATCTTTCACCCTGTAATTATCTGGTGATAGGGCTGCACAATTAATCGAATATTAATCGCGATCACTATTTTGGCTTGCCACAATTAAATGAACATGATTGCCTGCGATATTGACGTTTAAAATGCGCGTTCTGCTCATAGAAAACTCCGCTGCATATCAAATCGAGCGCTTCCTAAACTAATAGCCACTAGCTGGTGAGACTTTTGGGTATAGATATTATCTATACAACCAATGTGTTTATGATTAAATTGAGGGCATTAAATTGTTTATCTTGCTCTTAATGTTGCTAAATTTGCTCTCAAAGTGCACCAGATTGAAGCATTTAACTTTAAAATGTAGCTCACAAAGGGGTATTTTTTCATATTGGACTACATGTAGCATTTTTTTTCCAACATCGTGTTGTCGCTAAAATCAATGAATAATCGTGATAAATAATCGTGATCTCAATATTGATCAAAATAATCGTGACTATCATTTTGGCCATAATCGTGCTGCCTAATCTGATAACCTGCGGGCAATTTCAAAATACTTAACCACAACGTAGTTGATAATTAATTCTTTGTTTCTGTGCCAGACTCCACCCATCAACAGACGGACACAAAGAGGGAACAAGAGAGATATTGATCCGTCTACCAAACCAAGGTCAACCAAACCCCAAAGCACAATAGTAGATGTCCAAGCTGAGTGCAGGGTGAGGGGAGGGCTGTGTGTGGAGTCTGTCAGGTCTAAACGTGGATTTTGTTGACGTTGCAGATAAAGAGACAAAAAGCGATGGATAGATGTGAGACAGTTTCCTGGTCCATGTCTACACTCAATGGGAGGATTAGTGCAGTCAGCAGTGCAGTTGCAGTGGGCGTTTTAACCAGAGCCAGAGATGCTTTGGTCCCCAGAGGCGCCATTAGCTTTCCAGACATGCAAGCATCCCAGAGTGAAACCACATATACTGTACACAAACACGCAACATTACAGTATAGAATATACATATTATACAGAATATACTATAAGCCGATTTGTGGCATCAACCCACCGCCTGAAAAAAGTGACAGTCCAGAATGTGAGCCAGCACCCCTCCCCCCATCTCATAACCTGCCCCAGTTCACAGAGAGCTTAAATTGTGTCTGGGATTTAACGGAGTGACCTCAGCCATGGATGCATAATAAGAACATTGGCTTTTTAGTTCTGGCAATTGCATTTAGACTTAAAAAAATCATAAAAGTGGTGTTTATTCGTGGAGATTATCTTGCTGAACAAAATGTGTAAGTATCACAAATGCCACACAGTTTGCCACAGAGCTTTTTGTTGAGAGGACTCGTGCAATTTTAACTTCCGGGTTGGCCTACGGACAGAATCGCGCAATTTGATAATAAAAGCTGTAAAATGAGGAATATCGTGGAATTTGCCAAAATGTGGCTGTAATTTAATAATAAAAAAGATTAAGGTATTCAAGCGTTTTTTCAAAGTGCCTAGGCCGAATGACTATGCTGTTTTGTTTTGGTGTTATTTACAGGAACTGCGCTGCTATTTAGTCTCAATTTGTGTCATCTGAATTTACAGTTACATTGTTGGTCTATGGCGTTTTGCTGGCAACATTCAACTTCTTGCTCCTTCGCTGAATATTTTGTTTGTACGCCCCCTGGCGTTTTGGAGAATACTGCAACGAACAACGCCTTTGTGCGTGCCCATAGCTCGCACGTGGCCCGAGCCATGGCGCCTTCCGCCAAGTATAAACAGCTCTCTGACACCTAACTACAGCCCTGCAACTGCTGATAGCACTGCCTCCCATCCTGTATCAGTAGATAACAGCTTTCTCTCTCTCGTCACCTCACTGCTCCTCTGCGGGGGTTTTCTGCTCTCTCTGGGAGACACCCACACACACTGATATCAGCCAGCAGTACTGCTGGTTTTCATTCCATTGATGGTCGTAGTCATATAACTAATCTTCCATCTCTTACAGGTATTTTTAAAATGTAATGCCAGGATTTCCGCCAGAAAAGTTGTTACTAAGGTCAGCCCACCTTAAGTGAGTGAACTGCGGGGCAAGACACAGGAACACATTTACAACATGGGAAGTCGTGTACACGATATGCTTGGCTAAGTCGTAAGAACACCGCTGCTAAGCAACGGCAATATTAACGATACTGTCGGCGTCTAGAAGCCACAGAGGCTAATAATTTAGCAAGCTAGCAAGTGGGTTTACCTTTATAACACATTAATGACTATAGGCCTGGCGGGAAGTCAACTCAGGCCTGGCAGGCTGCGAGGCTTGCAATACACTGGCGGAAACCCTGAATGCTGGGCGGGAACTTGGAACTATACCAGCTGCATGTGACTTTCAAAGTCATCACCCTTCCAAAGTCCAATTTTTGATTCTCTCTGTTCTTTTTATGTTGCTGTGTTCGGGACGTTTCGGGCGTCAGCAAAGAGCTTTGTGCCCCACGTGGGGGTGTAAACCCCAGCCAACACCACCACTGTTTCATACCCCTCGGCCTCTGATATCTCATGTGCATGTGCTCCCCTGCCTCTCGGGGTATCAATTTGATCGAGAGCAGCGCTGAGCCACAGCGGACAGGATGAAGTCTGCCCTTTGGTTGCAGTTCAAAATTCAGCAACTCATTACCTTCCGGCAGGGTTGTGCGGAGGTGTGGTCGTGTTTATTTGTGCTTTCGAACCGCGGTGAAACAATAAAAAAAGTTTTATTTCTCTGATTCACTGCTTTGTTCTCACTAACACTGCTCCATCTCTTCAATCACTGTATAGCTTGCTCCACCATCGCGGCTCGCTCGCCACGCCTTGAACGCTGTATCCGGTTCTCTTTATACATCCATGGTTAACTTCAGTCACTCCACTCAGCTGCCGGGAAACATGACACGGGGAAACCTCGCTCACACACATTCACCACTGTTCTGACAGTGCTGCTTTTCTCCAAATGACATTCGCTACTCTTACAACAGCTCTAGATAGGGACATTTGCGTTTTCACGTCGGTCACCGCAGTCCTTCTACATGCCTGGCACACAACCTCGCCACTAGATGTCACACACTGTACCCCCCAATAAATAGGAGAAGCTCGTTCGCCAAACACAGAATGTGTAAAGTAATCTTGGAAGTTGTTGTTACCATGAAGCAAGGCTACACCCCGACATTAGACCCGGTCTCAGAGAATACAGCATGTTAATAGATCGCATTGACCTTCCCTAAATCCTCTGTCATCATCCGAGGTTCACAGAGGAGTGGATGAAGTCATTCAACTTAGCAACTCCCAGTTACTATGGTGAACCATCTGTTATGAATAGGGGTCATACTGACGCCATACTGGGAGGATGGAAGCTAAAGGAATTTGCAGGAAATGGGAGTCTCCCTACTGAGAAACAGAGGAGAAAGGATGAAGACTAAGATAACAGCAACAACACTTCTTTTCCTTAAACTGAACTTTGTACAACACACAGCTGACTGTCATTCCCTTTGCTTTACAGCCTGGCCTGCCTGAAGAATCTGAAGCATTCCAGTAATTCATATGCAATGTAACAGTATAGCTGCCAATGCCTAAATCGGCAATTTGAAGCAACCACAGTTACGTCAGCAATCCTTTAGCAAGATTGGAGCCTTTAGCAACCAAAAGCAGCAAGTGTTAAGCCTATATGTAAAATTAAATTTCTATAGATAAAATCTACAGTAAAGGTTATACAAAACAACACTTAAGAGACCAGAAGCCCTAGCAAACACAAGCTGTTAATATTGGTAACACTTCGTTTTACAGGTCCGCAAATTTCATGGTAATTAGGTGATAATTAGCAGGTAACCTATTTGAAATTTCTTTGGAATTACTGCCAAATTAACCCAATATTTACCTCAATTTATCAAAAATTACTTTATTATAAACATTATTTAATAATTATATGCAAAAATAGCAATAGCAATAAAGAAGCTTCTGATCAGGCACAAATCTCACCATTGTGTGACTTATTGTCTACACAAATGTAACCTGGTAGCTAATGTAATGATTCAGCTATTGAGAAATAACAGAATATAATTATTAAATAATGTTTATTAAGTAATTTTCATTAAATTTTGAGGTAAATATTGGGGTAAGTTGGAAATAATTCCAAAGAAATTTCAAATAGGTTACTTGCTAATTATCATCTAATTACCATGAAATTTCCGGACCTGTAAAATGACGTGTTACCTTAATATTTGCTGAGCTCCTGTCCAGTTAGTGTCACTACTCCTGTTAGGCTGATAGCTAGCAGGTATCAAGGAGTAAACAAACTAATCTCAATGTTTTCTGAAGTACTGAACAGATTTTGAAATGCGTGAATTAGGTTCACAGATAGTCTATTCTATTTAAGATCGTACTTTCATTTTCATGCAGAGAGTATCACACTAACAAAAGACATGCAGTAAAAATCAGCTATTTCTTTCCATACTAGGTGTATGAAAGTGGAGTTATTCACTAACAAGTCTTAGGTTCAGAATAAATGAAAGCCAACACTGACAAACGCATGCACAATTCAGATCACCAAACATTACATTTTCATACTTAAAGATCTGCGTAGGTAGTTTGAGAGGATGAAAATAAGAAACCGTGCAAAACCAAAATCATACACACATCAGATGTTTCTATTCTGGATCCTCCAGTTTTCTTGTATCTTGGCTGAGCAGAAGACTACATCTGTGACGAAGCAGCAATGTGTACAAGAGTCTGATGAAGTGATTGAAGAAGCAAAAGTCTCATCTAGTCCGCAGCACAGACAGACGCATTGCACCTGCAGTGACTATGCTGTACATAAGAGCAAGCCAAAGATGTAGCCCAGCCCAATGCGTCGCTCTCTCTGCTCTGTAACCCCTGCTCCTCCCTCCAGCTCTCTCCCATCCCTTTACTCAGCAAAACAACATCACCACTGCCTCACTCTTCTCTCGAATCTTCTTTCCTATACAAACTAAAAGACACACAGGCACACACAAACACACTGAGTATGGCAAGCCGTTTTAACATTTAATAGCTAAGCTTGCCTATTAACATTAGAGATATCCACAATTGCGTTTTGACTAGTCATAATTACATTGTGACTAGTCAGAATTCAAGTAATCTATAACGTCATTGTGACTAGTCAAAACGACAGTTAGAGATATCTGTAATTCAGTTTTGACTATCCTAATTAACAGTTACAGATATCTGAAACGTCATTATGACTAGTCAGAATTGTTGTGCATGACGTTGCTCATGTGAGGCTTCCCATTGGATATTGTTCCAAACAAAGCATTTGAACAGTATTAGCAGAAGCTTTTGCTAACTTCGGTAAAATTGGAAATATATTCACAGATTCAAACTTCCCGGATCAATAACTCATTAGCGAAACGTTTTTAAAACACAAACGACGGCTCTTTCTAACCGTAGTCAGGTAGACAACGAGCTTTACAACCTAATTTTAATCAAAACGAGCCGTCATCCGAGCTGGACACATAACATCGCCCTATCTGTGCAGACGGCCGTGAGGCGAGCGGTCAGGGACCGCTGTGGATCAGATAGTTAGGAAAACGCCATGAAATAGAAAGAGCTTATCATGAAGGAATATGTGGGGAACGAGAGGTGTGTTCACAAGAGAGCTGTGGTCGAAATTTACAGCGTATTGTAGATTTATTGTCTCCAGACACACTTTATAAACCCGTACGGCTGCAGTGCAGCGCCATAGTATGTTTGAATAGCTTCCGCCTCCCACTTGCTTTAGCGGCTGACGTAATTACAGATATCTGCAACGTCATATCGCCTAGTCAAAACTCTAATTCAAGATATCTGTAATTACATTTTGACATTTTGATATCTACAACGTCATTCTGACTAATCAAAATTTAATATTAGATATCTAAAAAGGACAATGTAGATACCTACAATTGGGGGGGAATTAAAGATATCTTAAACTGGAATTATGACTAGTCAGAATTAAATTGTAGATATCTGAAACTGGAATTACGGATATCCACAATTCAATTACGGATATCCGTAACTGAACTGTGGATATCCGTAATGACAAACCCCATACACATGAATAGCAAAACTAGTTTGAATCGTACTAGTCAAAATGTAATTACGGATATCTTCAATTCAAGTTTTGACTAGGCAAAATGACGTTGCAGATATCTCTGATGAATATCCTGTCTAGCTATTAAATGTTAAAACGGCTTGCCATACAGTGAGACAAACATGGCTGTTACCTTGAGTTTGGGTTTAGTAAAGGTCGACATGCTGTCAATCTGTGTAGGGCATAACATTGATCGCACAATCAGTAAGAAGCAATCAGCAGTAGGTAGTCAGAATAAGAAGATGCTTTCACAGGAAGCATTATGTCTTAAGTTCATCCTGATCATGTTTCAGCAGTCAATGCAATTGTGAATCACTGTACATTTGAGATGGACCTGAATCTTCCAACCTGAATCTTCCATACAAACAGAGTCTCACAATGTCTGGAAAGTAGTTCTTGCCAGCAGTAGAATGACAGTGAGTTAGCGGACGGTACTTTATCTGAAGGCACAACCTGACAGCCCTAGAGACAGGGAGGGCTTTACTTTATTTGGGTCACGGTCACCTTGGAGTTACAATGAAAACAGGTTGAGAGGGAGTTTGGAGAAGAGAAATATGTAGGTTTCTATTCACTGTAGCACAGACCTAGACATATAGCCATATCTAGGCTATATAGCTGTGTTCAAATGCTGCAGGTTATCAATATTACTCAACGACAGCAAAACAAAGAGGTTGCTTTCAAATGACTGCAGAGCTGACCCTGCAGAAACGACTGACCACACCCTCCTTGAATGGTCTTCAAACAACTTTATTACACGCACTGTACTAAAGGTTGTGAAAGGTCTACTTTGCATTAGATTGGCTGGAACCGCAGCTAACTGATGTACATTTCCTGTTGCTCAAGTTCAGCTATTCCACCAAATAATGGAATGAACAAAATAATGTTAAAAGGCATTTCTTTCTTTGAAGAAAAGGAAAAGAAGCTCTGATGCTGTCTGGGTCAGTTGTAGCATGGAGAACAAAATTCATGACATGTAATCAAGTGGTGATTGTAATACAATCCAATTAAAACGGGGCAGTGTAGAGGGACATATAATTTGCCCTGGGAATATCTAGGAAGTATTTTGGGCGGTACAGCTCAAAGTGCTGTCCCATTTTGCTTCCATGTTTCTGTATAACAGCAACATTAGGTCAGGTTCCTTATTTAGATTCTGCTCGTACAATTTTTAAACCTAAGACAGTGAAAACTGTCATATTTAGATTCTGCTCGTACAATTTTTAAACCTAAGACAGTGAAAACTGTCCTGTTTATACTTTGTCAAGCTTAGAAAAGGCTCATAATGTCTGGATCAATAATACTCTCCTATTCTCTGTTGCTGCCATTTTACATTTAGCTGGCAGGGGGCTACCTAGAAGTGAGGTCAGTAAGTCGTAGCAGTGCAACCACGACACATCAGGGAGGTGACCGGAAGGATGGATAAATAAATAAATCTATACTCATATCATAAAGCAACTCGTTATGCTTATCAAATGGCAGAACTGCTTCAAAAGCATCTACTATAGCCATGGCCCAGGCCCAAAAAATATCCAAAATTAATATTTTAAATTGTGAATGCACAAAGACAAAAATCTAAATATCCAAAGCAAATATCCAAATAGTACAAATATATGCTGTCACTATAACCTGACAGTAGTGCATGAGACCGGTAATCTGAAAAAAAATGATGTGCCTCTGTGTCCTCAGGTGCTCCTAACGGCCTCTGCAAGATTTCACAGACCAGAGGAAAACAACCAGTCAGAGCTGATCTGAGGTCTGCCGTCCAGCTTCCGTTTAGGAGAGCCACGAGTCAATCACGCACAAACTCCGACCAAACGGTCAAACTAGGCAGCGCTGATCAAATATGAATCAATATTCTGTTACTGTAATGCCTATTTCTCTCCTCAAATGTTTTCAGAGACATCTTGTAGTGTACTGTTTAGCTGTAAAATGAGAAAGTTTGTGACCCGGCAGCCATGTTGAGATCTCTTGAGGAAATACCAAGCACCGCCCAGCAGCCAGAGCACAGCCAATAGGAACACTGTGTCTCTCTGAAATGACCTGTGATTGGTCAAAGTCTTCCGTCACGGGCTAGATTTTTTAAAGCCTGAAAACGGAGCCATGAGGAGGAAGAGAAGTCTAGTTCTCTCTCAGAACACTTGAAATTCAATATGCTGAAAGGTTATTATGGAATTTCTGCCCAATGATGCCCAAAAATTGTTGCCTACTGAAGCTTTAAACAATGTTTACATGCTAAGTGATTCTCAACAATTCCTATGGTGCTTAATCACCATCGTGTAGACTTGTATACTGCAGCTTTCAATCTGAATTCCTCTGAAGAGTGGAGGGGCAGTTGGTATGTGGAGAACTTGGCACCACCCTGACAAAGCCAGTATAGCAGAAGTGTGAAATAGCGCCTTTGCGTTATCACAAGTCCAGCTGTTTTTTTACTGTCCACAGCTGTATTATGCAAAACTATACACTATCTAATGTACATTCCGTACTGGTCTGCTGGAAATACCGGTCTTTTCATCATTTTTTCAATTCACGCTTCAGTCAAAGTGAAAAATTGACTATTATTGGTCCATATACTGTTCTGTAGTCTTCGCTTTCACTGAACAAACACTGGCCACCCACCAGACACAAAACTACATTTTAAAAAGTCCCAAACATTTTATTTCCTTAGCGTCATTTCACCTTTATGTTTATACTAAAATCATCACCTTTATATAATGCAGTCTTTTTTCAATATACAAGTATCAATAAGCATGATTAAAAGATCACAATGGCTTTGTTATGTCTGTGTTAAAGAATTTCCCATATCCTATTATATCAAAATATTTCATATATATACTCCTTATGAAGATGCAAGGCTAGCTAGTATTGACAATAAATTTGTCCCACAAATTGTTTATACATTTGAGAATATAACGTCCACCAAAGGACACATGACACTGTCTGCATTTCAATAATTGCAGAGTACTAAGAGGACAGTCTGCTAGTCTTTTCAAAGCCTGGGCCCACTCCTTATAAAGATGCAAGGCTAGCTACTGACACATTTGTCTCACAAATTGTTCATACATTTGAGAATATAACGTCCACCAAAGGACACATGACACTGTCTGCATTTCAATAACTGTAGAGTACTAAGAGGACTGACAGCTGGGCCCATATGTCCAAAAGGTATTCAACTGCTCTGGGCGGCTCCCTTTTCAGCCATGGCCGACAAGAATGCAGCTACACATAACCTTGCCATTTTAAAATCCTAGTGGTATTTCATTCATTGATTCATTCATTCAAAACACACAATGTGCAAACTGTTATTGAAGACCTATTTCAATGAATACTGGTCAGATTTGGTTTCTGAAAATGTATATTACCTTGTAAACTAGGTGGCTAACAGATGACTAGCAGCTCATGACAAACTTTACGTTATGTTATGTTCGCTAACACGTTAAACCAACATTATTATACTAGCTGGCGTTAAATAAATCGACTTATGAATGCTTTAATCAACCGTTTTGTTTGTAACTGTAACGGTTGGATGTCAATGCAAGCTGGTGTCATTTGGTAGGTCGGTTAATGCAATATAACAATTAACTAAAGTTAGCTAGAACATATCTAACCCACAGACAGCTTTAAGAGACAAACTAGCAAACCGTGTACCGTTATTTAACCGACCGTGACGTGCTGTGATAATCAATCAACAAAAGGGAGTGCCTGCAGCCAGCTAGCTCAACGGCTAACGTTAGCCGCTAAGCTAGCTAGCTAGGGAGCACAAATTGAATTAAACAGAGCAGAGCGACAAGGAAAACACGGACTATTTAGTGCAATGAATCAGTTTTAAAACTAACAAAGCATGTTTCATACCTCGGGTTGTTGTCGAAAGAGCTTAAGAAGAAGTGGTGTTGGTGTTTGTCCAGGCGGATCGACTGAGAAGGATGCGAGTCGTCGACTACTCTCTCTCTCTACTGGGTGGGCTGTTTTTTGTGTGACGTAATTTTCTGCAGCTGTACGGAAAAGAACGATGAACACCGGAAGTACCCGAAGCTCTTCACAGCATGTTATGCTGTGAAGAGCAACAAAAAAAAATGTGTTGCTTCAGTTTATTTTATTCTTATAATGGGCTTTTGTGTGTATGATGTTTTTTTTTTTGTTTTTTTTAAGATTTCCTTTTATTAGCAAAAGGCTTATTTTACATTTCTTTTGTTATTAAAATAAATATTGAAACCAGAAAAATAAATTAAAGTAAAATAACATAAGTAATTAATAATTATAGAAAAAAATGTGGTAATGATAT
Organism: Adelosebastes latens; assembly: GCA_916700685.1. NCBI lineage: Eukaryota > Metazoa > Chordata > Actinopteri > Perciformes > Sebastidae > Adelosebastes > Adelosebastes latens. Next base: position 45,833 of record CAKAKR010063076.1, read on the forward strand.
ATTATTAATAATGAACCTATTCTTGTATCAAATATACTTAAACTACATAATAATAATAATAATAATAATAATAATAATAATAATAATAATAACAACAATCATAACAATGAATAAGAGAAAATACAAAAATATAAGCTACATTCAAAGTAATGATTGAAATAATAAAGAAAAATGATTAGAAAATTAAAAAAAACATAAAAACATATTTTCTTAAAAATATTATTATTATTATTATTATAAATATTATTATTATTGTTATTATTTATTATATATATATATTATAATAATACATATGGAATAAAAATGTATATAAATAATAAACACATATCTAGTGCACATACACGTTTATAACTCTGAAAGCGTCAGTAGTGATCATGGTTTAAAGAAATATTAATAGTAGAAAAAAAACTTAAATAAATAAAAATAAAAAAATTCTCATGTACACGCACACACATACATCAACACATCTCAGAGGGTTAACTTTTGGTTGGTCCAGGAGGAGTTGTACATTTGTGGCCATCTAGTTCCAAAGATGGCAAAATATTAAATAAGGGTCCCCAAATTGTATCAAAGCTTTAAGGTTTACAATAAAGATACAATATCTTTTCAGGTATGCAGTAAGACACCAGTTAATTTATCCATTGCCTTACTGATGGTGAATCTTCAGAATTCCAGTTGGTTAGAATGCATTTTTTCACTGCAGTGTTAGCAAGTAAAATACGTTTTCCAGACTTACATTTCCTTCCCGACTGTACAGGAATACACTTTGTAAGACAAACCGTTGATAATTGGCAGGACAGAAGGACATGCTGTTTGCTGCTCATGCACATTTTCTAGTCACGCGTAATAGAATTAGTGCTGATCAATGCAGGGCTGGGTGTTTTAATTTTATTCGGAGACATTGTGCTCCCATCCCTGCAGTCTCAGACTATAATGTTGACACAGAAGGCTCTGTGTAACTTTACCAATAAACTGACTTTCAATGACTATCAATTATTAACACTGAGCTGCAAAGTCATAAAAAGCCCTTACATAATCTTTCTATTACCATCAGTGTTGTCTGTGAGAATTCCTTCAGCAGCCCATCAGCTGACTGTCACAAGAATTTATTTAGACAATACATCATTTGTTTATGATGAGCTGTTACATATTGGATGATATATTATTTTTCCTGCCTCATTTCCATTTTAACTGCCCTCTCCTAATGTTAAGTTAAACAAAGCTACATTTAACCCCCTGAGACCCACAATAGACCCGTTTTTTTTCTTTTTTAGGGGGGTACAGGGGGTCTTTAGGGGGAGACAACAGGTCAACAGTAGATGTCACATAGAAGTGGTGTACATCATCTGAAAGCTGGGAAGATTGATAAAAATGATCAATAATCCCTCCAAAATGCCACATTAAGACACCAAGACCTTGAGGAACACCATAGAAAAAGCCATGCTGTGATTTGGTATCAAAAACTTTTGACATTTTGAAATTTCTGCAAGAATTGCATTTTTCACGGATTGGATGGCGAGCACTTCTGTTGTGTAAACTGCTCAGAAACCCCCTTATTGTCCATCTAGCTAGGAAAGCCATCCATCCTCTGAATGCTCTAGGTCTGTAGTTTGTGGTTGTAAAGTTTCATGAGGCTGTGATTATCCTAGAGGTCACTTTATACAGTGAGGTCAAGTTTCAAAAAATGGTCTGACTACAATGAAATGGCTACTATGGGGACTAACATCATCGCACATGAATACAGTTGGGCTCATTGGATCCACAAGAGTCTCAGCTTTACAGTGATACCCAATTTATGTAATTCAAGACTGTTTATGGACCCCAGTATGCCGAAATATTCAAATACACCATTTTAGAATAGGCAAAAATAACACATTTATACTGCATGAAAAAACTACATGTGATTATCATAAAGTGGACATGTCTGTAAAGGGGAGACTTGTGGGTATCCATAGAACAAATTTTCATCCACATATCTTGAGGTCAGAGGTCAAGGGACCCCTTTGAAATAGCATGACATGTTGGTACCAATGGATTCCTTAGGTTGTCTAGTTTCATATATCTATAGCTTCACTCTAGGCCTAAAACTGAACCTACTGAAAGACAGTAGAGTCAGTCGCGATCACGGGGTTTAGCTAAACTCAACAGAGACACACTGTTGTGATGAGGCTGCTCATAGACAGTAAATAATGGAACCCTGCTCCAGGACAATATGACAACAGCAATGATGGCTGATTGACAGCTTCTTTGGATGACAAGCAGATGACTACAAACAGGTCACTAATTGTATGTCAGTGGACCAACATCAAAAAGTGTTACGTCAATTTGTATCCTCTTTGTAACACAATGTGACACAAACAAAAGAGTTGAGAAAACGACAAGCGCACTCAATCTTCACACAGTTTGACTCCGGTGGAAAAACATTTTGTCTTTTAATTGATGCTTTTAAAGTTACTCACGGTGGATATAAATTATTCAGTCATTAAATACACTCCATGAGCAAGCAACAACTATTGGTTCCAATACCTGAAACTGTAAACCCAAAATAATTGTTTTTCGCACACGCTGTCTTGTACCAGCCAAAGGACAGCAATAGCACCAATGTTTTCTGCTCCATACAATCAAAAAGCACAAATACATTTAAGCACATAATGTGTCATGGGTGGCTTGGCTACAGAGTTGTATACATGTTAAAAAAAACAAAAACAAAAATAGTTTTAATATATAGCAGTACAAATACAGTATGTAGTCTGTTCATTCTGGTAAAAGACATATTACCTCAAGTCATGACTGGCTGAGGGTGAAAATAAAAGATACAGTGAAGGCTTGATGAAGAAAAGGAGCCACTTCCATTGTTTGTTTTTGGCATGTAAAACACTGACTTCAATATCCAATCATATATTTCTGAAGAAAACATTCAATCTGAAAAGCTCCAAGGTGCCATCAAAACTAATCGATGAAAATCAGAAGCTTTTGTAAAGACTGAAAATACACATGCCAATATTTGGTGTTGTGTTGTTGTGCTTTTTAGGATTCTTTTAGTTCATTTATTTTTTTAACTATTTAATCCAATGACATATTTTATTGTCTACCAATTCAGTTCTAAATAATCTTTATTGCTTATAATACACCGCTGACAGACGGGTTTGTCAGATGGGTGAGGGGGCACGTGGTGAGCTGCCGAGGGCCAGGTCTCCAAACACATTGGCGTAGGAGGCTTTGAGGAACTGGACGTAGTTCTGTAGGCTTCGGTTCGTGCTGTCCGACTGTTCCAGGCGATCCTTCACATCCTGCAGTCGGCTCTGGTACCGCCGCTCCACCTGAGCATCAAAAATACACACCTTACAGACCTACTCACACAGCTGATACATCCAAATCTTGAGTTCATTATAAATGGAGGCCTTCACCTCCTCTTTGCCGCGTCGCAGGCTGCTTATTTCTGAGGTAGTCCTGCTAAGTTGAGCCTCTAGGTCCAGTATCTTGGACTGGGTGGAGCGTTCTTTTGTGGCAGCGAGTCCTCTGGTCTCTGACATCTAGAGATAAATATGACACATTGGACTTAATTACTGGGGCAACAGAGGGTGAAATAGTACTCACCTGCGAACACGTTCTACGTTTTCTGATGCAGTGCTAATGATGAGCTACTACTGTATTCTTTAATCTTTGTATGACAATGTTCGGTATCAGACCTGTTGGCGAGCATCACCCAGAGCCTCCTCCAGCCTTCGGCTCAGCAGGGAACATTCCCTTGTTTTTTCTTCCAGACAGAGCTGATTGCTGTGTATGGCGTCTTCCCGTTTGGTAACGACCGTCAGCAGGTCGCTGTTCTGACTGCCAGCATCCTCCAGCTTTCTGCAGGATGACACAAGACAGGACAGCAACAACAACAACGAACAGTTAGAACAAACAGTTAACAAGTGCACTGACTCTAATTTTTTACAAGCTACGCTTACAGTAGTAGTTCAACACCCAGTTGAGGGCAATTAAGGTACTTTAAAACCCATAGTGCCCGATTGCCGTAATTTGCATATAAAACATAATTAAGGGGGGGTCTCCCCTGCTCTGAACAAAGTGCCAGAGCCAAGAGAAAAGCAAAAGTGGTGACTGACCTTTCCAAACTCTCCACTCGCTGCTGAAGCTGTCTATTCTCCTCCAGCTGCAACGTTTTCTTCTGTCTTAGAAGCTCTACTTGACTGCCCTGGGTCTCCACCTAACACACAACAAGACAAGTCCTGCATCAGATGACTTGGACTGTGTATCCAAGTATTTGGTTTCCTACTTAAAGCTTTTACCAAAACTAATTGCATGTGTGTGTGGTCTGACTATAAGTTCTAGCAATATTTATGTGGTACTTTAAAACATTTTAATGCCAGCTGAAATACATTTATTGACAAACCTCAATAATAAATTTGTTGGAGATTAGTTGTGGCCTCACATACCAATGTTGTTTTCAGTGCTACTGCAATTCAAAATGAAAACCACAATACCCCTTATATCCTATGCCTTCCTTTCACTTATTATTCTCCCTAGTGTTATGAATAAAAATGTATGAAGTTAATTTTCTATCTGCCAATGACAAAACCTCTGCTTGTGCTGAAAGTATAGCGCTTACTTCCTATTTAGTTCCATAAAAAAAAATCGTTTGTACCATAACCATTCAGCAAATTTCAAAGTCAGTGTTGTAATATCGGATTCATTTTTAAATTAGCAATTCAACTTGAAATTGAAATCATTATCTTGTGATACTAACTTGAGTTTATATCCTAAATTTCCTTTGGGATCAATATAGTATCTATCTATCTATCTATCTATCTATCTACTGTATATGCGTAGGACTGTTGTGACCTTCATGCGGAGATCTGTCAGGGTTGTGCTGAGCTCCATGACGCGTCTCTCCTGGCTGCGCTCCTTGTCCTGAGCCTCCTGCAGCTGGAGTTGGGAGCGTCGTAAGGCTTCGGGAAGAGGCTCCAGCTCCGCCAGCCGTCCCAGCAGCTCCCTGCGCACCACCTCTATTTCCTGCTGCAGCTCCCCGCGCACCGCCTGGGCCTCCTGCTCCGCCTGAGCCAGCCGAGCACGGTACTCATCTGCTTCGGCCCGGGTTTTTCCAACCTGTGCAGCGTTGGTTAACAGAAAGAAAAGCAGAGTTTTCATGAACATTAAAAGTGTCAATGGGACACTAATTATCACCTAATTACCATGAAATTTGCGGACCTGTAAAATGAAGTGTTACCAAATCTCACACTGTTGCATTCCTAGTAGTACAGTAGGCTTCACATACCTGGATCTTATAGCTGTCCAGCAGACTTTCATATTGCTGGATCGAAGCTTTGACCTGCTGGAGCTCTGACTGAGACAAGGCCAGCTTCTCCTCCACTGCAGAGGCGGTAGCCTGACAGGAACACATGATGTGTCGTTAGTTATCATATAAAAACAGGACTGTCCAGCCTCCTAAGGTGATATAAGTCAATCTAAGTCTATTTGAATGAAAAATGGAGGTAGGAAGGACAATACCTGAGACACAAACGCAAAACATATGTAGAAATTGTGTTCTCTCTGTTAAGTGAATTACTCTCTGGACTAGTTGGCTGTTTCACCTTGAGGGACTGACTCTCCAGTTTGGCAGCGGTGCTCTCTGTCGTCAGTCCATGCAGGTGATCCAGCAGAGTTTCTCTCTCCGCTCGGCCTTTATCTCCCTTACTCTGCAGCTGCTCCGTCAGCTCTGCTATACGGCTGCATCACATCACACAACAGTTGTCATATTTTCACTTGTATGACCAAAATGTCAGTCCTGAACCAGCCTTTCCACACACAGCTGTCACTCTCTTGCATGCATTATTTAGCCGTCTTTCAGCTGTGAATGGGTCCTCCATGCAAACTAAAATTGGTGCCAAATCTCTAGTTTCACAGTGTCCGATTATCATAACGACAGACCGTTATACTTGTCTGCAGCTGGAGCCATAACGGAGCTGTAGTTACCTGTTCAACAGTGACAGTTCAATCTTCACTTTACTCTTGTCTTTCACTTCTTGGGCATGGCGACTTTGCCAGGTCTCAGCTGCTGATAGCGCATCGACCACCTGCTTCTCCTGTTAAAAATAAATAAAAACAGTGGATTGTTTTTACTTGAGTCTGTTACAGACACACAAAAAGTGTCACAAACCACTGCAAAAGAGTGTGTGTGTGTGTGTGTGTGTGTGAGATAGGGCTTGACCAAATGCCAAGAGGAATAACTGAATAAGTTTCTTTAACAGATGGTCAGTAATATAATAATTGACAAAAGCACCTAGTGAGGATGTTATAGCTAATTATATGAACCTAACATGGCTGTGTCTTGTGTGTGTGTGTGTGTGTGTCTGACTAATCAATCTAAGGCTTCAGTAGAACAGCCTGCCTGCTCTGTGACACGGCCCTACCATGTCCAGTAGCTGAACGCTCAACTGGCCTGCCGTGTCCTCGCTGCGCTCAGCTCGCTGCTTCTGGGCTCGCGTGGCTCGTTTCAGAGCCTCTCGGTCTGTGCCGGCCCGCTGCCTCAGCCTCACCAGCTGCTCCGTCAGATGCTCCATCTCCACCTTCTGCTGGATGGCTGCTCGCTCCAGGTTCTGAACCAAAGGAAGGGACAAAACCAAAGATTCCAGCTGGGTTCACTGTTTGTGCTTTCCATTGATATGTCAGATTATCAGACAACAGTTCAGACATGTTGAAA
>CAKAKR010063077.1:0-19530 GCA_916700685.1 Adelosebastes latens
TGTCCTGTTTTGTGTTGTTAATTGTACTACTCTACGAGCCTCTACAATTGTCCCTTGGGGACAAATAAAGTGATTTTAATTGAATTGAATTGAATAGATATACTAGATATACTACATATACTACATCTACTAGATATACTACATATACCAGATATACTACATATACTAGATATACTAGATATACTACATATACTACATATACCAGATATACTACATATACTAGATATACTACATATACTACATATACCAGATATACTACATATACTACATATACTACATATACTAGATATACTACATATACTACATATACTAGATATACTACATATACTAGATATACTACATATACTAGATATACTAGATATACTACAAATACTAGATATACTACATGTACTACATATACTAGATATACTACATATACTAGAAATACTAGATGTACTGGATATATTAGATATACTACATATACTACATATACTAGATATACTAGATATATTACATATACTATACTAGATATACTAGATATACTACATATACTAGATATACTACATAAATTATACTAGATATACTACATATACTACATATACTAGATATACTATATATACTACATATACTAGATATACTACATATACCAGATATACTAGATATACTACATATACTAGCTATACTAGATCTACTACATATACTACATATACTACACTAGATATACTAGATATACTACATATACTAGATATACTACATATACTACATATACTAGATATACTACATATACTACATATACTACACTAGATATACTAGATATACTACATATACTAGATATACTACATATACTACATATACTAGATATACTACATATACTAGATATACTACATATACCAGATATACTACATATACTAGATATACTACATATACTACATATACTACATATACTACATATACTACACTAGATATACTAGATATACTACATATACTAGATATACTACATATACTACATATACTATATATACTATATATACTACATAAACTACATATACTAGATGTACTATATATACTAGATATAGTACATATACTAGATATACTAGATATACTAGATATACTACATATACTACATATACCAGATACACTACATATACTACATATACTAGATATACTAGATGTACTAGAAGTACTAGATATACTAGATATACTAAAAATACTAGATATACTAGATATACTACATATACTACATATACTACATATACTACATATACTAGATATACTAATTATACTAGATATACTACACTAGATATACTAGATATACTACATATACTACATATACTATATTAGATATACTAGATATACTAGAAATACTAGATGCACTCGATATACTACATATACTACATATACTACATATACTAGATATACTAGATATACTACATATACTAGATATACTACATATACTACATATACTAGATATACTACATATACTACATATACTAGATATACTACATATAGTAGATATACTACATATACTAGATATACTACATATACTACAAATATTAGATATACTACATATACTAGATATACTACATATACTAGATATACTACATATACTACAAATACTACATATACTACATATACTAGATATACTACATATAGTACATATACTAGATATACTACATATACTACATATACTACATATACTAGATATACTACATATACTACATATACCAGATATACTACATAAACTACATATACTACATATACTAGATATACTACATATACTACATATACTAGATATACTACATGTACTAGATATACTAGATATATTACATATACTATACTAGATATACTACATAAATTATACTAGATATACTACATATACTACATATACTAGATATACTATATATACTACATATACTAGATATACTACATATACCAGATATACTACATATACTAGATCTACTACATATAATAGATATACTACATATACTACATATACTAGATATACTACATATACTACATATACTAGATATACTACATATACTAGATATACTACATATACCAGATATACTACATATACTAGATATACTAGATATACTACATATACTACATATACTACATATACTACACTAGATATACTAGATATACTACATATACTAGATATACTACATATACTACATATACTAGATATACTACATATACTACATATACTAGATATACTAGATGTACTAGAAATACTAGATGTACTAGATATACTAAAAATACTAGATATACTAGATATACTACATATACTACATATACTACATATACTAGATATACTACATATACTAGATATACTACATATACTACATATACTAGATATACTATATATACTAGAAATACTACATATACTACATATACCAGATATACTACATATACTACATATACTAGATATACTAGATGTACTAGAAATACTAGATATACTAGATATACTACATATACTACATATACTATACTAGATATACTAGATATACTAGATATATTACATATACTATACTAAATATACTAGATATACTACATATACTAGATATACTACATAAATTATACTAGATATACTAGATATACTACATATACTACATATACTATATATACTACATACACTAGATATACTACATATACTAGATATACTACATATACCAGATATACTAGATATACTACATATACTACATATACTAGATATACTACATATAGATATACTACATATACTACATACAATACATATACTAGATATACTAGATATACTACATATACTACATATACTAGATATACTACATATACTAGATATACTACATATACCAGTTATACTAGATATACTACATATACTAGATATACTAGATATACTACATATACTACATATACTACATATACTACACTAGATATACTAGACATACTACATATACTAGATATACTAGATATACTACATATACTAGATATACTAAATATACTACATATACTACATATACTATGATATACTACATATACTACATATACTACATCTACTACACTAGATATACTAGATATACTACATATACTACATATACTATATTAGATATACTAGATATACTAGAAATACTAGATGCACTCGATATACTACATATACTACATATACTAGATATACTACATATACTACATAAACTATACTAGATATACTACATATACTAGATATACTACATATACTAATTATACTACATATACTAGATATACTACATATACCACATATACTAGATATACTACATATAGTAGATATACTACATATACTACATATACTAGATATACTACATATACTACATATACTAGATATACTACATATACTACATATACTAGATATACTACATATACCAGATATACTACATATACTAGATATACTAGATATACTACATATACTAAATATACCAGATATACTACATATACTACATATACTAAATATACTAGATATACTACATATACTTCATATACTACATATACTAGATATATACATATACTACATATACTAGATATACTACATATACTACATATACTAGATATACTACATATACTAGATATACTACATATACTACATATACTAGATATACTACATATACTAGATATACTACATATACTACATATACTAGATATACTGCATATACTGCATATACTGCATATACTACATATACTAGATATACTAGATGTACTACATATACTACATATACTAGATATACTACATATACTACATATACTAGATATACTACATATACTACATATACTAGATATACTACATATACTAGATATACTACATATACTACATATACTAGATATACTACATATACTACAAATACTAGATATACTACATATACTAGATATACTACATGTACTACATGTACTAGATGTACTACATATACTAGATATACTACATATACTACATATACTACATATACTACATATACTAGATATACTACATATACTACATATACTAGATATACTACATATACTACATTTACTAGATATACTAAATATACTGCATATACTACATATACTAGATATACTAGATATTCTACATATACTACATATACTAGATATACTACATATATGGTATACTACATATCATTTATGGTGTACGGTCATAGACCTGCTCTATATATAAAGCGTCTTGAGATAACTTCTGTTGTGATTTGACGCTATACAAAAATAAATTGATTTGATTTGATTTGATATACTACAAATACTACAAATACTACATATACTACATAAACTATACTGGATATACTAGATATACTACATGTACTACATATACTAGATATACTACATATACTAATTATACTACATATACTACATATACCACATATACTAGATATACTACATATACTAGATATACTACATATAGTAGATATACTACATATACTAGATATACTACATATATAACATATACTAGATATACTACATATACTAGATATACTACATATATTAGATATACTACATATACTACATATACTAGATATACTACATATACTACATATACTAGATATACTACATATACTAGATATACTACATATACTAGATATACTACATATACTAGATATCTTACATATACTTCATGTACTAGATATACTACATATACTACATATACAACATATACTACATATACTACATATACTAGATATACTACATATACTACATATACTAGATATACTACATATACTAAATATACTACATATACTACATATACTAGATATACTACATACACTACATATACTAGATATACTACATATACTAGATATACTACATATACTAGATATACTACATATACTACAAATACTAGATATACTACATATACTACATATACTACATATACTACATATACTAGATATACTACATATACTACAAATACTACATATACTACATATACTAGATATACTACATATACTAGATATAGTAGATATACTACATATACTACATTTACTAGATATACTACATATACCAAATATACTACATATACTACATATACTACATATACTAGATATACTACATATACTACATTTACTAGATATACTACATATACTACATATACTACATATGCTATATATACTAGATATACTACATATACTATATATACTAGATATACTACATATACTACATATACTATATATACTATATATACTACATATACTACATATACTATATATACTACATATACTACATACACTACATATACTAGATATACTATATATACTAGATATACTACATATACTACATACACTACATATACTAGATATACTATATATACTAGATATACTACATATACTACATATACTACATATACTACATATACCATATATACTAGATATACTACATATACTAGATATACTAGATATACTACATATACTACATATACTACACATACTACACTAGCTATACTAGATATACTACATATACTAGATATACTACATATACTACATATACTACATATACTAGATATACTACATATACTACATATACTAGATATACTAGATATACTATATATACTAGCTATACTAGATATACTACATATACTACATATACTACACTAGATATACTAGATATACTACATATACTAGATATACTACATATACTACATATACTATATTAGATATACTAGATATACTAGAAATACTAGATTTACTCGATATACTACATATACTACATATACTACACTAGATATACTACATATACTAGATATACTACATATACTACATATACTACATAAACTATACTAGATATACTACATATACTAGATATACTACATATACTAATTATACTACATATACTAGATGTACTAGAAATACTAGATATACTACATACACTACATATACTAGATATACTACATATACTACATATACTAGATGTACTAGAAATACTAGATTTACTAGATATACTAGAAATACTAGATATACTAGATATACTACATATACTACATATACTACATATACTAGATATACTACATATACTACATATACTAGATATACTACATATACTAGATATACTACATATACTTCATATACTAGATATACTACATATACTACATATACAACATATACTACATATACTACATATACTAGATATACTACATATACTAAATATACTACATATACTACATATACTAGATATACTACATATACTACATATACTAGATATACTACATATACTAGATATACTACATATACTACAAATACTAGATATACTACATATACTAGATATACTAGATATACTACATATACTAGATATACTAGATATACTAGATATACTACATATACTATATATACTACATATACTACATACACTACATATACTAGACATACTATATATACTACATATACTACATATACTAGATATACTAGATATACTACATATACTACATATTCTACATATACTAGATATACTAGATATACTACATATACTAGATATACTACATATACTACATATACTAGATATACTAGATGTAATAGAAATACTAGATGTACTAGATATACTAGAAATACTAGATATACTACATATACTACATATACTATACTAGATATACTAGATATACTAGAAATACTAGATATACTAGATATACTACATATAGTAGATATACTAGATATACTAGAAATACTACATATACTACATATACTCGATATACTACATATAGTACATATACTACATATTCTAGATATATTATATATACTAGAAATATTAGATATGCTAGATATACTACATATACTGGATATACTGGATATACTAGATTTACTAGATATACTACATATACTAGATATACTACATATACTGGATATACTGGATATACTAGATTTACTAGATATACTAGATATACTACATATACTACATATACTGGATATACTGGATATACTAGATTTACTAGATATACTACATATACTAGATATACTACATATACTAGATATATAAGCTAACGTAAATCATTTATATGAGTACAGGACTGCCTCCATTCTTGCATTCACTGAAACGTGGCTGAATAGGAATGACGACGATGACACTCTGCATATAGATGGCTTCGGGAAACCCTTGAAGGGACTATTTGTAACTTTCAGAAATGCTTGTTAACAGCGACACCTGTGGCCGTTAAGTCAACGAAAGTCAGCGTCGAGCTCGCACTTGCTCGCTCTAAATGACATGAACGAGCATCACTCAACACAGTGAGGCGACACACGTCAGCTTAAACCACAATATCACTCTATAGTTCACCTGCTTGGCAGTAATGTTAGCTGACCAGACGAAGGTCTCTCCATGAATCACTGCTGATACTGTGTTGGCTTCTCCTGCTTCAGCGCAGGCTGAGGCAGCGGGGCTCCGCAGCGAGTAACTGTTGTCGCCTCCCGACCGCAGCCCGAGTGAGCAGGAAGACACCGGCACCCGGTCGGTGACGATAACGTTTCTCGCTGCGGAGCCCCGTCACCTCCCAAGACACGGGAAACCTCTGTTGGTCTGGAGGAGCTGCAGCATTTATTTCTACACAAACGTCCACTATACAATCACTAGATATTCTCAGAGCTAAACTAACTCTTCTGCAGTGTGGAGTGAGCGCGCGTTCACGTCTAGAGGTGGAGCGTGAACGCATGCTGTCTGAGTGAAGGCAGGCAGGCAGAGGAGCGGAGGCTCCGGCCACACGCGAGCGCGCATATGCGAGCGCACATGTGTCCCGACCCGGTACATTTATACACTTAAAAAGTTACAAACAGTCCCTTTAAGTCTTGACCGAGATAGTGAGCTCACTGGTAAACAACATGGCGGTGGCGTTTGCCTCTATGTAAACACACACTGGTGCTCTACGGTGATCGTCAGGGAGAAGCTGTGCACCACTGACATCGCACTTTTGGCTGTTTCTCTTCGCCCTTTCTACCTCCCCAGGGAATTCCCACAGGTCTTTTTCATTTTGGTCTACATTCACCCCAGAGCTAATGCAACCACAGCCATAGAGCACATCAAGAGAACATTAGACAGACTTGAACTCACTAAAAAGGTTACAATCTTCCCCAACAATAAACCTTGGGTGACTAAAGAACTTAAGGAAATCCTCAACAAGAAAGAAAGAGTCTTCTTCACTGGCTCTGAGACTGAAAAAAAGGAGGTCAACAGAGAGGTTAAGCGTGCCATTAAAAGAGCCAAACCGAAATATAAAGACAAAGTGGAGCAAACATTTACGCGAGGGAACCTCCGCTCAGCTTGGCAGGGTCTCAAGAACATGGCAGCTGTGAACACTGCTTCCACCACCCGCAAGCCCATTCAGGTTGCAGGCAGCAATCCAGCATCTCTCCCTAATGACCTCAATTCCTTCTACACCAGATTTGAGACAGACAACAGCACCCAGTTAGATGCAACCATCTCCACACTCAAACCTGGTGACTCTGCCCTCATCATAAACACAGAGGATGTGGTGAGAGCCCTCAAGAAGACCAAAGTGAACACAGCACCTGGGCCAGATAACATCTGTGGCCGTACCCTGTGGCACTGTGCTGAGCAGCTGGGGGGCGTGTTCCAGCTCCTGTTTCAGAGCTCCATGGTCAGCAGCATAGTCCCCCAGCTGTGGAAAAACTCCACAGTTATTCCCATACCGAAGAAGGGCACTATCAACGTCCTGAATGACTTCAGGCCTGTGGCTCTCACCTCTCTTGTGATGAAGGCTATGGAGAGGGTCATAAAAAATCACATCATCGAGGCAACAGACTCACAGATGGACCCACTCCAGTTTGCATATCGCACAGGCAAAGGGGTGGATGACGCAAAAGCATTCATCATAGACACCATCCATAAGCATCTGGAATCCCCCAACACTACAGCCAGACTCCTGTTCGCAGACTTCTCCTCGGCATTCAACACTCTGCAGCCACACATTCTTGCTGAGAAACTCACCACCCGCTTTCACCTAGATGACCGACTAATCCAGTGGATAATAGACTTTCTCACCAACAGGTCACAGAGAGTGCTGGTCAACAACACCTTCTCCGACATCTCAGACACTTCAACTGGTTCCCCGCAGGGCTGTATCCTCTCACCTCTGCTCTTCATCCTCTACACTGATGACTGCAGGTCCGACCAGCCAGATTGTCACATGGTCAAGTATCTCTGCTTTCAGGCCCCTCACAGCACCACAGCTCAGCTCTTAATGAGTTTGTGGAGTGGGTTGACAACTCCTGCCTGGAACTGAATGTGAACAAGACCAAGGAGATGGTAGTGACGTTCTCCAACAAGCAGAGAGATCTGGCTGCGGCAGTCACCACTACTATCCATGGGAAGCCTGTAGAGACTGTTGTGGAGTATAAGTACCTGGGCACAATCTTTGATAACCTGCTGAAATTTGCCTCCAACACAGAGGAGATCCTTAGGAAATGCCAGCAGCGGCAATATCTCCTGAGGAAGCTCAACTCTTTTGGGGTCAGCAAGGACATCATCACAACCTTCTACTACTCCTTCATTGAGAGCATCATGACATTCTCCATCACCTGCTGATTCTACTCCATCAGCCTTCAGAACAGAAACCGCCTACAGAGCACAGTCAAAGTCTGCTCCAAAGTTATTGGACTTCCTGTTAGAGCTCTCTCCACCCTATGCGAGCAGCAGATGTTAAGGTCAGCCGGCAGGATCTGACAGGACCCCTCACACGTCCTGTTCCCTGCATTTGAGTGGCTCCCCTCAGGACGCCGGCTTCGTTGCCCAGGCTGCAGGACACAGAGGAGAAGGGCAACCTTTGTCCCCAAGGCTGTCCTGCTCCTCAACTCCCAACCATCCCTGCCCTGTACTCACCCAACTAATACACATACACACACACAGACTTGCACACTTGCATATGGCTTCGGCCCTGGACTGCTTTTTCATTCATCCGTTTTTTATATCCATATGTACCGTGTACTGTGTATACTGCACTATTTTGCACTATTTTAAGTATTTACTAGTATGACCACTATATTAGTATCATTATTTTTAACTTTTAAGATATTTCAAAATGTCCTGTTTTGTGTTGTTAATTGTACTACTCTACGAGCCTCTACAATTGTCCCTTGGGGACAAATAAAGTGATTTTAATTGAATTGAATTGAATAGATATACTAGATATACTACATATACTACATATACTAGACATACTAGATATACTAGATATACTACATATACTAGATATACTACATATACTAGAAATACTAGATATACTACATATATTAGATATACTAGATATACTACATATACTACATATACTAGACATACTAGATATACTACATATACTAGAATATACTACATATACTAGATATACTAGATATACTACATATACTAGATATACTAGACATACTAGATATACTAGATATACTACATATACTAGATATACTAGATATACTACATATACTAGAAATACTAGATATACTACATATATTAGATATACTAGATATACTACATATACTACATATACTACATATACTAGACATACTAGATATACTACATATACTAGATATACTACATATACTAGATATACTAGATATACTACATATACTAGATATACTAGACATACTAGATATACTAGATATACTACATATATTAGATATACTAGATATACTAGACATACTAGATATACTAGATATACTACATATATTAGATATACTAGATATACTACATATACTAGATATACTAGATATACTACATATACTAGATATACTACATATACTAGAAATACTAGATATACTACATATACTAGATATACTAGATTTACTACATATACTACATATACTATACTAGATATACTAGATATACTAGAAATACTAGATATACTACATATACTAGATATACTAGAAATACTAGATATCCTAGATATACTACATATTCTATACCAGATATACTAGATATACTATAAATACTAGATATACTACATATACTACATATACTAGATATACTAGATGTACTAGAAATACTAGATGTACTAGATATACTAGAAATACTAGATATACTACATATACTAGATATACTACATATAATAGATATACTACATATACTACATATACTACATATACTAGATATACTACATATACTATACTAGATATACTTGATATACTAGAATTACTAGATGTCCTAGATATATTACATATACTACATATACTACACTAGATATACTAGATATACTACATATACTACACTACATATACTAGATATACTACATATAATAGATATACTAGATATACTACATATACTAGATATACTACATATAATAGATATACTAGATATACTACATATACTACATATACTAGATATACTACATACACTATACTAGATATACTAGATATACTAGAATTACTAGATGTCCTAGATATACTACATATACTATACTAGATATACTTGATATACTAGAATTACTAGATGTCCTAGATATATTACATATACTACATATACTACACTAGATATACTAGATATACTACATATACTACACTACATATACTAGATATACTACATATAATAGATATACTAGATATACTACATATACTAGATATACTACATATAATAGATATACTAGATATACTACATATACTAGATATACTACATATAATAGATATACTAGATATACTACATATCCTACATATACTAGATATCCTACATATAGTAGATATACTAGATATACTATACTAGATATACTAGAAATACTAGATATACTAGAAATACTAGATATACTAGATATACTACATATACTAGATATACTACATATAGTAGATATACTAGATATACTATACTAGATATACTACATATAGTAGATATACTAGATATACCATACTAGATATACTAGATATACTAGATATACTAGAAATAATAGATATACTAGATATACTAGAAATACTAGATAAACTAGATATACTAGATATACTAGAAATACTACATATACTACATATACTAGATATACTACATATAGTAGATATACTAGATATACTATACTAGATATACTACATATAGTAGATATACTAGATATACCATACTAGATATACTAGATATACTAGATATACTAGATATACTAGAAATAATAGATATACTAGATATACTAGAAATACTAGATAAACTAGATATACTAGATATACTAGAAATACTACATATACTACATATACTAGATATACTACATATAGTAGATATACTAGATATACTATACTAGATATACTAGATATACTAGAAATACTAGATATACTAGATATACTAGAAATACTAGATAAACTAGATATACTACATATACTAGATATACTAGAAATACTAGAAATACTAGATATACTAGAAATGCTAGATATACTAGATATACTGAATATACTAGATATACAAGAAATACTAGATATACTAGATATACTGAATATACTAGATATACAAGAAATACTAGATATACTAGATATACTACCAATAAAACAAGCTGAAGAATAATAACCCTTTTCATTCGTCCCTGATGAGCCTGATGAGCCTGATGAGCCTGTGAAGACGAGCCATAACTACCTGTTGAGGCCTGTCACATTTCTCATGTCAGATTATGGACAGCTGCCATTGATGAAAACAGATAATTCACATTATATATAAATATAGATATTCAAATGAATCTAATTTGATTCTGTCATCAAATATATGCAGAACATACTTGAAAAAATATAAACAATAATACACAAAACAAAGATTTCCAAAACAGAGAATACAGAATAGAGTAGTATATAGCCTACTTAGTAAAAGTAGTAATACCACATTGTAAAAAAAACACCACAGTAAACATAAATGAATTAATATCCTATTAATAATCCTGCATTAATATTTTATTTTACTAAAGCTTATTAAGTCTTATCAGCAAATTGTTCTTAAGTATCAAAGTAAATTTAGGCTACTCAATATTCACAGTGTTATATATACAGTATATATTATTACTGGATTAACCTGTACACAGATTTTTAATGTTGAAGCAGGTGAAGGTGGAACTCATTTTACATACTTTACATAAATAGGGTTAGTATTATCTACAGCAGTTTAATAAGGGGTGGGGGGTTGCTAATACTTTTACTTAAGTAAAGTTTTGAATGCATGACTTTCTACACTGTGGGATTGCATTTTTGTCAGTGGTGGAATGTAACTAAGTACATTTATTTAAGTGCTGTATAGGCCATTCCCAAAGAGTAACATTTCTATTGAAGTATTATTTACTGAAAATTTAATTTAATTGCCTTAATAGCTGTAATATTTAGCGTTACGTTACATTTGTGATAGTACTTTTGGACATATAGATAGATTAATAACATACCGTTAAGTTAAACCGTTTGTTTCTGGAAAATTAACTAGTTACCTTTACATGGAGTGAAAACTAAAGTCCTTTTTCTGGGTAATGTCATGGTACAAAAGCAGTAATAGATTATCATTTAATATAATAATGTTTTAAATCAGGCAAATTCACTGTCATCTTTGTAGGTTTTAAGCCCCGTAATGTAAATTAATTTTATCAAACATCACATGTTGTTGTTGCTTTACCGTTTCTGTTGACAGCTGCTGCATCACTTAATAATATTATTATAATATATAATATAATATAAAAATTATTATTATTATAACAATAACAGTGTGTTCTTGTGTTATTATAATAATAATATTATTATTATTATAATAGTGTGTTCTTGTGTTATAATAATAATAATAATAATAATAATATTATTATTATTATTATTATAATAACAGTGTGTTCTTGTGTTGTTATTATTATTATTATTATAAGTGTTTTTTGTTATTATTATTATTATTATTATTATATCATTGTGTTTTTATGTTATTATTATTATTATTATTATCATTATAATAACAGTGTGTTTTTATGTTATTATTATTATTATAATAATAACTGTTTTTATGTTATCATTATTATGATTATTACAATAACAGTTTGTTTTTATGTTATCATTATTATTATTATAACAGTGTGTTTTTATGATATTATTATTATTATTATTATTATAACAGTGTTTTTTTTTTTAGTCTTCACGTGCTCGTTTACTGTGTTCCAGAAGAAGCAACAAAACATGGCGCTATCAGTCTCAGCCAATGAGCTGCCCGCTTGTAACAGGTTGCAGCTGACGTCACTACCGTGGCGGGAACGCGCATTCAAGACTGGAAAGCTGTTGAGGAGGCATCGGGATCGCGCTCATCTTCTTGGCTGTAGATGCCTCCGGTGGAACGGGCCGATCGTTATGGGGGACCCGGGAGTCCGAGGCGGGATGGAGCCTGACCGACCGACCGCTGCGCACAGCTCATCCAGGCGGTTTATCCCGGGATAAAAGCCGTCCGTGTGTCCGGTAACAAGCAGCCAGTCAGCGGTCAGCGGGCTGCAGAGGAGGCGGAGTGTGCTGGGACTCAATCAGAGCTGAGAGAGCTGCTGGTTTAACTGGGAGACGGACTAGGAGGATTACAATCTAACTGTATCCAGCTCGGGTGATGGATGAATGTTCGGTTACCAGCCGGTCCGGTCAGCCCAGCCCTGTGAGAGCAGGGTGGGTTCATCCGGAGTGAGATCGGTCGGCTGGTATCGGTACTATGTCCACCTTCTGCTTGGAGCTGCAGACGTCTCCCTCCGTGGTTTCAGCACCACTGGAGCTGGACAGCGACCTCATAGAGCCCCGGGCCGGCCCCGCCGCCCCGGAGCCCGCCGCCGGCTTCCAGGCTCACCCGCTGCGGCACGCCGGCTCCGGAGGCCTCGGCATGGCCTTGGAGGAGGAGCTGGCCATGCTTACCGGGGAGCGGATCGACGACGAGGAGCTGTCCGACCTGGAGACGCCTGCGATGGGGCACAACGCAGACTTACTGTCGCTCTTCCGTCACAAGGAGAAAGACTTGGTTTTAGCTGCTAAACTCGGCAAAGCGCTGCTAGAGAGAAACCAAGACCTGACCAAGCAATACGAGAGGATGCACAAGGATCTCAACGAGAAACTAGAGGTACATTATACCAGTTTAAACCTCTAAATGCTCTGATCCTTTAGAGAAGTTTGAGCCTTCACAGTGTAAACACACTAAAGAGAATCAGAACTAATGGAGCCTGTTGACGCTGGGTCCCTTTTTATGGCAGGTTATAACTGTATCTAATGTGTTATAAGCTGTGAACTGGTTCCATAGTGAGGACTGAAGCCTGCAGGTCATTGTGATCTAGAGATAAAGTCAACCACACTGTCTGTCTGTACAGTGACCAGACAGTGCAGCACATAGTCTGTTTACAGTGAATGAAGTACAGTTGAGCTTTTGTTCTTGTTGTTTTCACAATCCTTCACAGCAGCCACCACGTGGCCTGAGAAGAACCACAAAGACTAATCCCGTCCAGGGCCTATACGGAATCTGCTGTACATCTGTTCAGCCCTTCATCCTCTTAGTATCACACTCTTCTCATCATGGATTTTGTTACAGCTCCTGGTAACGCTCCATGTTGTTGTGATTCTCTCTTTGTTGCGACGTATCACACATGGAAACACACAGATGACCACAACAACAACAACCCCCGTCCAGACTGTGGTTCAGCACATCTGTCCATCTAGAGAAGAGAAAGGAGCATCCTGTTATCTGACCTGTCTCTCCAGGAGCAGTTCACAACCACTCTATTATATCCCTCCTGTCATTTAGCCCATCAGAGCTGTATTACTATACTATTGTGACTCTTTTGCACTTTTTATGTTTTGTAACAAAACTCCAGTTTCTGGTGAACGGTGCAACAGTCAAACTGTCTTCATCCTCAACATCACATTAATGCTAAATGTGGAGTCACATCATCAGCACCACCATAGAGATAAGTCAACAGAGTTAACTATGGCAGTTTTAGCCCTTGAAGAAGAACTTGATTGTGCCTTTATTGTTGTCCAGTAACATCTTAGTGAGGGGATGAACTTTGTGAATAATAATAATAGAACTCTTTCTCAGTGTGTTGCAGCTCCAGAGTGTCTCTGACTCTGTCACATCCTCAGTGATTTCTGTCAAATACTTTAAGCACAGTAAGGTTTAACCACATGACCCTCTCTCCCCCCCCTCCTCCCCCACCCCCTATCCACATGCAGCACTTGGAGCAGGAGAAGCATGAGCTGCGTCGGCGTCTGGAGAGTCGAGAGGGGGAGTGGGAGGGCCGCGTGGCCGAGCTGGAGACGGACGTCCAGCAGCTGCAGGGCGAGCTGGAGCGCCATCAGGTCCAGCTGAGGGAGGCCGACCGGGACAAGACCAGGGCCATCAGCGAGCTCTCCGAACAGAACCACAGACTGCTGGAGCAACTCAGTAGGGTGAGTGTGTGTGTGTGTGTGTGTGTGTGTGTGTGTGTGTATGTGTGTGTACAATGGATGTATAAAGAGAACTGGATACAGCGTTGGAGGCCGGGCCCCATTCATCGCTATGAGAGTGTCTAAAAGTACCAGGATCTTCCGGCGATCTTCCTCATACATTGGGCCCAAAGAGCAGGCGCAGTAGCGTCCGCTCGGTCACATGCCTCGGTTACATGGTTCGGTTACATGGCTTGGTCACATGGCTCGGTCACGGGGTCACATCTGTCACGCTGTCATCACGGCTTGCTAACTCCTCCTCCCAGCCCTCGCTCCAGCCTTGGTCTGGGTGTCATTCACATGAACGGAGGGAAATAACTCTGCTATTCAGCTATTAGTGCATTTTATAACTTTTAGGACCTAATGATTTAAATAAGGACTATTACAGTGTTCATACTGGGGAGTTGATTCACCTAAAAATAAATGACCCTCTGAGTTACAGACGTCTCTTTCCCAATTGAAGTCTATGGGAAAAAGTATTTTTGGGCCTGATGGCATCACGTGATGGACATGGAAATGGCAGTACCGCCGTTTGGCCACTACGGAAATTATCATCAACAACCGGCGCTCTTCCTGAGGGGTTGGTGTGAACAGTATGTGGTCTCGTTGGCGGGGCCTCGGGGCCACTCGGTCCAGTTCAAGTCTGCCTGGCTGAAGTGACGTTTCTTCATCCCTCAGTGCTTCTCTACCTCCGTCTAGCCTGTCTCTCTCTAACTCCTCCTGAATCGAGCTAACTCATCAATATAAAGTTGAGCCTCCGGCTCTTATGTTGAATAATTCACAGTGATTGGACGGCACACTTATGCAACAGCACTCTGCATATTGGCAGGTAATGTCAGTGCAGTTAATATGACAGTCAGAGTAGGGAAATGTCCTATATGAGGTATTCAGATGGACAGACTGATTGATGGACAGATAGATGTGATGTACTGTACGTCAGGAGGAAGTGAGCGAGGCAGATTGATGGAGCTGATTAATCCCATGACCTCTATCTGCTCTCTCTACACCCAAACAAAGACTCTTCATCCATACAGGTGGAACAATACAACAGCTCTGCAGTGAGACAGTGTTAGAGGTGTTGATTTAAAACAAGTCTGTGAGGGATCAGCCTGGATCATACCCTCGGTGTTCTTGTTCATTTGTCCACGTTCTGTCCCCTCAGTGGTGGTTTCATGTCCACACTAGAATAAAATGCTTTTTCTTTGTCTCTACAGATGAGTCATAGGGTATAAAGTGATGGCGTAGGGTATAAAGTGATGTCGTAGGGTATAAAGTGATGTCGTAGGGTATAAAGTGATGTCGTAGGGTATAAAGTGATGTTGTGGTTTATAAAGTGATGTCGTAGGGTATAAAGTGATGTCGTAGGGTATAAAGTGATGTCGTAGGGTATAAAGTGATATCGTAGGGTATAAAGTGATGTTGTAGGGTATTAAGTGGTATCATAGGGTATAAAGTTATGTCATAGGGTATAAAATTATATCATAGGGTATAAACGGATGTCATAGGGTATAAAGTGATATCATAGGGTATAAAGTGATGTCGTAGGGTACAAAGTGATGTTATAGGGTATAAAGTGATGTTATAGGGTAGAAAGTGATGTTATAGGGTAGAAAGTGATGTTATAGGGTATAAGGTGATGTCATAGGGTATAAGGTGATGTCATAGGGTATAAAGGGATGTTATAGGGTATAAAGTGATATTATAGGGTAGAAAGTGATGTCATAGGGTATAAAGTGATAGTGTGGAGCTGCTCTATAGACAATGAATGAGAGACTGACTTTGTGCTGTTTCCTTTCTCTTTACTCTATTGTAGTGTTGTCAGGAGTGAAACCTATTCCTCTGGGTGCTCTCAGTGCCATCAGGAACATCTCTCCCATTCATTGTCTATAGAGCAGCTCCACACTTTGTACCTTTTGACATTACCAGTTGAGAGTCTTAGCGCTCTAGTTTTTGGATTTGGGAGAGAGTTGTTGATGTTTACTGATATTTTTGGACTGTCTCAGACCATAGGAAGAACAGGGATGGATTTTAAAATGGGCGTAGTTCCCCGTTAAGAGAGTGTTGTCAGCTACCAAGGCTACGTTTCAGGATGCCCCAGAGCTGTGCATACACACAGGTGCTTCTCTAGTCTAACCCCGTCAGAAGGTGTGTCTATGGCGACGCTCTCACTTCTTGCTGCCGGGCACACGCTGTTCAGGGAGGATATGGCTCTGAGCTTGCCGCTGTTCAGGGCGGGCTCTCCTTCTCATCCTGATCAGATTATATCAGCATCTTGCCCCAACACCATCATCACAGTCAAGGACCGCTCTGAGCTGGAGCAGGTACTCAGCATGAGTCTAACCAGAGCCTGGCTGTGGGGGTCTAGAGAGAGATATTCTCTGGAAGTGGTATATTGTGTTTTGGGGGGAGCATATCTTGTGGTCTCTGTGACTCAGTGAAATTTATGAGACTTAATTGAGAGCATCGATCCAGATCCATGATTCAGTGAATCAGAGGGAGACCTGCTGGGTAATAAATAAATGAGGTCACTCTCTCTCTCTCTCTTTCTCTCTCTCTCTC
The DNA here is from genome assembly GCA_916700685.1 of Adelosebastes latens. Classification (NCBI taxonomy): domain Eukaryota; kingdom Metazoa; phylum Chordata; class Actinopteri; order Perciformes; family Sebastidae; genus Adelosebastes; species Adelosebastes latens. The sequence continues at coordinate 18,855 of CAKAKR010063077.1, forward strand.
TCTCTCTCTCTCTCTCTCTCTCCCTCCCTCTCTTATTTCATCCTTCTTTCTCTCTCTCTCTGTCGTCTCTTTATTATGAAGCACCAGGCTGAGACTCAGTAATGTTAGTTACTGTTTACAGTTCTGAATGAATGGAGAGAAGCCTGCAGTAGTGAGCTCACTGCTCACAGTTAACAGTCTTATTCTGGTCTGAAGTGCTCTGTGTGGCCTCCTGGTCCACTAGCTACTGATGAGGACCCTCTTATTGTAGTCCTTGTATCCTGGTAGCATCCTGGTAGCTGGTGTCTATAGACCTGGTAGCTGGTTTCTATAGACCTGGTAGCTGGTGTCTATAGACCTGGTTGCTGGTTTCTATAGACCTGGTAGCTGGTTTCTATAGACCTGGTAGCTGGTGTCTATAATAATAATAATATATAATAATAATAATAAGTTTATTTGTATAGCACTTTTCAAGCACAAAGCACAAAGTGCTTTCCAAGGCAGTTCATATAACGTACAACAGAATACACTGAAACATAAATAATTAAATAAAAACAATAGGATAGAAAAATAAAGAAACAAGCATATACATATTCATACAGTTACATATGCACATATATATACATGAGCACACAAGCATACAAAAGACTAAAATGCATCTGATTGAAAAGCAATTTTATAAAAGTGGGTTTTTAGA
>CAKAKR010063078.1:0-33667 GCA_916700685.1 Adelosebastes latens
CCATGAACATGATTTAGATCTGATCCTAGTGTTGGCTTTTCCTGCCTAAGTGCAGGCTGAAGCAGCGGGGCTCTGCAGCGTGTCTCCCTGCTCTCTCCGCCCGCAGCCGGAGAGAGCAGAGGAGACACCGGCACCCGGTCGGTAACGAGAGGGTAACGTAACTCTCTGAAGAGCTCCGTCACTTCACAAGACACGGGAAAGCTCTGTTGGTCTGGAGGAACTGCAGCATTTATTTCTGCACAAACGTCCCCTGTGCATTCACTAGATATTCTCAGAGCTAAACTAACTCTTCTGCAGTGTGTAGTGAGCGCGCGTTCACGTCTAGAGGTGGAGCGAGACAGCGAGGACGCGCGCGCATTCTGAGTGAAGGAGAGCAGGCAGCGGAGACGAGGCTCCAGCCACACGCGAGCGAGCATATGCGAACGCGCATGTGTGGCGACCCGCTACATTTATACGCTTAAAAAGTTACAAATAGTCCCTTTAATGACTGTGAATTTAGATTGTATGGACCCAGTAGTAGAGGGGAAATGCTGCCCACTATTTGTTTGGAGAATATAGCCAGTTATTCCACATTGCACCTTTTATTGCTCCTATAAAGCAATTTCTCTTTATAGTTGGCCATTGTCACCATTGTCATGCTCAAATGGGGCACTGATTGCTGTTGAATTCATATTGAACAACACCTTCAAACAGGCTTTAGACAATCGTGAGACACTAATTAAATTCCTTGAGGTGACACAGCAGCTCCTGAAGGCAAGGTGAGGCTGGGATCTCCCCAGGTTTCACCAACGGACTACCCCTGCAGCTGTTGTGGGAAAAAAAAAGAAACAAATTCATTGTGTGTGTGTGACACATTCCCGATCACACGGCATTCAGCAGACATCAAAACCTGGACCTGGGCGAGGGGGGGGGGGGAGGGGGCGGGGCTGTAGTCTGTTGTCTGTGTCCACCGTGACTCTGAAGTAGACACAACATACCAAATACGGACCCACTTCACCGTGTACACACACACACACACACATGTTTAGTCTTCCCCCTGCGGCAAGCAACAAAGGTGTTCACTCATGTGAAACCCAAGCCTCAAACCCGCAGGTTGACCTTTGACCTTTCACACACACACATGAACCCAGAGGAAGAAAAGGAGTGGAAGAGATTAAAAGAGAGAGGAAGAGTAGTGTGTGTGTGTGTGCGTGCGTGCGTGCGTGCGTGCGTGCGTGCGTGCGTGCGTGCGTGCGTGCGTGTGTGTGTTGTAACAGGCTTGTAGACATACAGGAGGGTCACAGAAACATATACAAAACAGGTTACAGACATAACAACCTCTGACACAATGTCCTCTTATCCACATGTGTGTGTGTGTCTGTATCTCTCTTTCCCGCACACACATTAATACATATTCAGGTTTATGCAGTGTCCCATCTCTCTCTCTCACAAACACACACTTTTTCGGAAAAGGTGACCCAACACCCTCATCTGTGTAACTGCAATTAACCTCCATAACCCCGGTGTGTGTGTGAGTGTTGGAGAGTGTGTGTCTGTCCTGAACTTGGTTACACAAGACAGGCATGAGTCTCCGGGGCATGTCGTCACACACACAAACACACACACATACCCTTACACATGCACACTGATAATCCATGTCGTTCCTGGACATCCTTTTATCCAGCTCAGGCCCCAGGGATTTTCCGTTGGCCTGGCCAGGCCGAGAGGCCTCTCTCCGGGGTCAGAGATCAGAGAGATGCCCTTCATGACCCTGGAGGATCCAAGCACGGAATCGCCTCAACAGCCATCACTGCGCTGTGAGGTCAGAGGGTTAGAGCGCTGTCAGGGAGGATGATATAACACAGATCATCATCTTATATAGTTGATGAGTGAGTTTTTTTTTCTTTTCATCATTCAGCCACAGTGTAAAAAAAATCAGGTTATATTTGATTCAATGGCGTCTTTGTTTTACAGCAATGAAACCAGACAGAATGACCAATAGATAACCCTGTCCTTGAAGTGGCAACCCATAAGACACCATAAACTGTTTATAAGCACATTGCAGTTGCCTGATAATTGTAGTAATTGGAGCGGGAGGTCATAAACACAATGTGCAAATGATTTAAGGTGTGAGATCATGAATGGGACGACTGTAAAGTTAATGGCATGCTTAAATGAATTTCATTTTCTCACGTTTGTCTGACGATTACAGTGTACCATTTCCTAATCTTGCTTTTAAATAGGCTTTAAAACTGCATGTAAAAAACCTGTATAGCACATTGAAGCACATTAGCTTCAAAATGAAATGAAATGAAATGAAATAATGAATAAAAAGCGTCCAGTTAATATTACATTTAAAGAGCAAAGATTTAAATAACGCTGTGAAAGATACTAATCTATTAACAAGCACATACACAGAGCATGCACATTTGACACATGTTGCTCTGCTCCCTCCCTGACCCTCCCCCATCCCCCCCATTCATTCACTCTTTCATTCATTCACATTCACTTTGACAATGAATTTGAACTTCAGACTGAGTTCAGGAATGAAAGACTGAAAAGAGAAGAAAAGGGAGGGAGGGCACTTTCTTTTCTTCCTCTAAGCCTAGTCCCCGACCTTATGACCCCGCACCGGGCCAGACAGCCCTCCCCTCCCCCTCCCTGGTTTCCTCAACCCTTGACATTCTCAGTTACAAACCCTCAACATGTTCGGTTTTTAACAAACATGACTATGGCAAAGTTGGCAGGTGAGACGAGAGAAACGGACGCATGGACACAACTCTCCACACCTGCCATCGCTCTGTTTGATTTGTCGTTTCTACACCTCGCATTCCAGCACTGATGCTCTATCAATAGACTTTGACCTCTTATGCCTCAGCTTAGCGTTGTGTGTGTGTGAGAGTCACAGAGAGAGAGAGAGAGAGCATGTGTGTGCTTGTGTGGGGTGGGGGTTGTATAACTACTACTCTTAATACTGATTCAAATAGCACTGGTGACTGTGACAATATTATCAGTATAAGTAGTGATTGAGCAACTGCAGGGTGGATTTGAATTACATAAAAAATATATATATCAATGACACAATTCAACTTTTCCAAATCATTTTAGAAAGATGCTGTAGGAGTTTGAGCTGTGGCAGAAAGAGTCAAAGCACCGGCAGTAGAAAGGAAAAAGATTAAATAACTTGTTAACACAGATATGTTTGGTGGTGTGTTCTTTGGATAGTCTAAACAGTCTGTGTGGCCGCACCGTGACATAACAATAAGCAAGGTCAGATAAAGAATGGAGCAATAAACACGTGAACTCTGACCTTTCACCTCCTGACGTCTCTTTCGCAACTTCCGACTGTAACATGCAGCCACTGAAAACACAATGCAACAGAGAAATTCTGCAGTATTTAAACTATTTTCATGCTTATGAATCACAAACAATACTCATGAAAATAAAGCTCGCAGTACAAGTTTCACTCGGGCAAATCCCCGTCATCAATGTTTTAATAGCAAAGCTTAACTTGCTTGTGATAGAGGTACATGATGATGTAAGCTTAAAGGGATAGTTTGGATTTTTTTAAGTGGGGTTGTATGAGGTACTTATCCAGTCAGTGTATAACCTACAGTAGATGGAGAAAAAGACCGGAGTACCAGCACAGGAGCAAAGTAATGTACAGCTGTGGACGGGGACAGCAGCAAAACGTATCTTAGCCACCTAAAATAATCAATATCAGTTTAAATGTACGTGATATTTCGAATATTTTTACCGCTTTATCTTGCGGTCAGACACCCCTTTCTGACAAGGGACTGAAGCCGTAATCTATGCTCTCTTCAAAGCCACAAGACTCCTTTGACAAATACAGTAATTTGACTGGTTTTGCTGGTCTACCGCTGTTTGTGTTAAGGTGTGACTTTGATGCCACTTCAAAAAATCTGAACTATCCCTTTAAAATGTTTTTCACACCTGTGCCCTGGTTTTGTTTGTCAGCCCATTTACGGCATTGGAATTTGGCACTTTTCTGTCACATTTCTGCACAGTGTATTTTTATACGGTGTTTCTTATCTAGTTTTCAGCCATGGATCCAAATAATGGCGGAGGAGTTAATGTATCTCGTCAGTGATGGTCTTCTTCTTTTAAAAGTTGCATATGGTTTTGACTACTGCAGTTGATTATTATTTAGTCTTAGTTTGGGTCATGATGATAATGATAACTTTTACTCATCAAGTTAATTCCTGAGATTTGGGAATGCAGCAAAATCACTAAGTCAGATGGGGCTAGAAACACAAGCAGTGAGATGGTCCGATCTGGAAATAACACGTGGGGTCGTCCAGCAAAAAACTTCAACCTGGTTCAACTTTTGCAAACATCATCTGCTTAGACACTGTGTTGGTCAATAAAATGCATGCACATTCCTGGTAGATTGATTTGCAACTTACAACACTGTATTTCTAATGTTTACCTAGCGATCGATGCAAAAAACAAGTAAATCTTTCCTCAGTGTGCAGTGGTTTGGCATCTGATAAGCCTTCATCTCATGAATCTAAAACACAGACCGACCTTCCTGGATAGTATTTCATCTCATCACTGGTACCTGAAGCAACATGACCCCGCTAACGCAGCCCCTTGCATTTGTTTTTAATGCAGGGCTGTTTTGGGACCGAACACACAGTTAGTAAGGCTTATTTGGAAGAGAAAACAAAGACAAATGGTAAAATTGATAAACTGTCCATTGTTAACATCAATCACAGTTTACTTATTCAACTTTGGCCTACCGTATTTGCCATAGTTGTGTGCATACAAAGTTTGGTTTTAGCAGAAAATATATAATAATTGGCTAAACTTGCCTGTGTTTACAATCAAACTTCATTGTAGCAATGTCGCCATGCTCCTACATCACAGCTGGTGAGTATTATCATATCCAATGAAAAGGAAAATTTACAAAATAAGACCCACGTAAACAAGAAAGGCCATGAGGAAACATTGCTCAAGTTCCCAGAAGTTCTTTTGTGTGTGTCTGAGGCCTACATGTTTCCACCAATCCTATTTTTGCCAGCCCTGTAGCTCTTCTTAGTGTGCAAACATAGAGCTTATTCAAGTTGACCAAGCGACCTCACCACCATGAATTGATATCAGGTCAGAGATTAACTTTTTTTTCACCTCCGATGATTGCACAGAGTTTCATTCCGCGGTTAAATCAGTGTCTTAACTCCTACACCGGGGCGTTAAGTGTGTTGTGGTCAAAGGCGGTCAATGTCCATCCATTATTCCTTTACTGGCTTTGATTGCAAATTTTTTACATGCTGGACTAGCCTTGTGGCCATTATATGTGCTAAGTAATGTTCAACGATTGTCCATTACAGTAAGAGCCATTTACTTTGCAGCCAGTTCCTATAGACCGCAGTGGTCAGCATGTATTAAACCGCTCGATACGTATAGAAGTAGCTACTCTTCTGTATGGCAGACGGAGGCTGGCCAAGACAAAATGCACTTCTGTGGCATAGCACAGTATGTACACAGATACCAAAGTACACTTAGTAGGAAGAAAAGCAGACAAAACACACACACACATACATTCCTTTCCTTTATCTAGTTTCCATTGGAACAGTGTTGCGCCAAGGCCATACGGTGACAAAAGCAGTGTGAAAACATGCTTTCTCTTTGGAGTATCTTTTATTGTTAAAACCCTACAGGCCAAAGACAAATCCATGGGAGTTTATGGGGGACTGCAGGCCATGGTTGTATAGATTTTATAACGGTGACAAATGCATTATGCTTTTCACATAAACCAGCACAGTAGAGCCCCAGTAAAGCAGAAAAGGCCTGAATGCTTCACGGGTTTATAACACAATGAATTTATCACAGAGAGAGGGAGGAGGCAGAGAGAGAGAGAGAGAGAGAGAGAGGAAGTGGAAAAAAAATATGGTGCTGATTTGTTTTATTTGCCCGGGCGGTCCTGCTGGTGGCTAGTCGCATTGTTTAACAGGGAGTAAAGAGGAAACTGCTGCCACTTGTGGGTCCTGAGGTGGGAAATAAAGTCTTACAGACAGTCCTCCCATGTCCAACACACCTGAACGTCTCGCGACATTGAATCTCCTCGAAGTCGCTCTTGGGGCATCAAGGTAGCTTGGCAGACTAAGTTGCGTAAAATGAAAAGTCATTGCTTTGAATTTGAGTTATTCGTGTTCTTTGTGACCTTTTGCAGCTTTTTATTCTTGCAGGGAAATTTAGCGCTCTTTTTCAGCAACAACCTGCTTCACATTCACACCTGGGAGCTGCCCAGTACAACCAGAGTCTTCCCCTGCACTCCTACAGCAGTAGCAGGAGAAAGTGTAAAGGCCTTTGCACACCAAGTCCGTATTCTTTGTCTGAAATTTCCGCACGTTTAAAAATAAATATGACGGGTTCCGATTTTCTGCGTTTTTTAGCATCCGTCAGAGCTGTTTGACCACTCAGGGCCACCGTAAATGCAAACGTCATCATCCAAAATGGCATCAGATGAGCTGATTCCCTTCGTTCACACGTCTCCCAGCACAAAGCACTTTATGACAAAAAAGTAAAGAATACAGAGATGCTGAATTTAAAGATATATTGTGGCAGGTGATTGCAGAACAGCAGAGATTCTCTATTTATTTTCAGTCACGGACCCCTTACGAGATAGAGAATATACCAAAGACCCCCTCATGTACGTCCCTTGGAGTAATTTGTCGTATAGCCTATTTTTTACACTTATATGAGACATAGTTGCTGATTTTAAGAGTTATAGATTTGTTAGATTATAACGTAATTTATTAACCTTGCAGAGTGCCACAGACCACTGATCTATTGCACCCACGTAATTAATTCAGTTTTATCTTGTATTTCAAATTTTTTGCAACAAATAGAATAAAATGCATCGGACTAGGTGTGAAAAGTTTCTGTCTTTTTTTTTATGTGATTGCTTTTAATTATGAGAGTCCCAGTATGGACGGATTATGAAACACTTTATTTTAGCACTTTATTTTTTATTTTTATCCTCTTTGGAAAGTCAAGCCCAATGAAAAGTGTGGATGCCCCATAAGGAGTATTTTTAGAATTCTTTTTCCCAATCTAAACCTTATATCCTTTTTTAAGGATTGCATCCTCGTGCTATATTACGTCCAAATTATTGAATCTTATATTATCGCAGGTGTATTGTTGCTTTCTGAGGAGACTTGACGTGTGTGAGAGAGAACAGAAAGGTGCAGTGGTTGGAGGACGTAGTGCTGATTGATCCTGACAGCTTTATGAGGCTTTGTGACACTGAGCAAACAGTAGGGACATAATGATATTTACTTAAGTACATTCTTTGAGAGAAGGAGCATATACACCTTCATATATATTGCATGCGTGTGTGTGTGTGTGTGTGTGTGTGTGTGTAGGTGTGTGTGCGTGCGTGAATGAATGTGAAAGGCACATAGGGAACAGCTTTTATCAGCAACAGATATAATGTACTGTACTTTGAGGAGTGACATGCATAGCACACATACTGTATGTGCTCTGAGATAGCGTGCAAACTAAGTGAAAACGGTGTGAAGCGCGTACACACACACACACACACACACACACACACACACATGCACTAAAACCAGCTGGACTGTCTCGACAAACAGGTAGGATGACACTTCTGCGGATACACAGGTGTCTAGGTGTTTTTTAAGTTTTAATGAATTTGCATATACACCTGTTAAGCCCGCCCACCCCTCCAGGGCAAGACAATGACAGTTCACACACACACACACACACACATAAAGTACATATTGTACAGGGCCAAAGGCTAGGGTGAGGTTGGGGCTGGAGGGCTGAATTCATTGGGTTCAAGAAACCGTGCAGGACATTGAGGCCTCATTAGAGAAAGCATGTTAAGAATACGCCCTGCGCAGGACACCACTAGCACCTGAAACACGCACACACACACACACACATATATATATATAAAATACACTTATGAGGATGGGACTATGCTCTCTGAACTGCGTGTCTGTAAATGCTGACTTGTGAAAACTCAATTTGAAATGATTTATAAGAAATAAACATTTACGTTAGAAACATGTAATAAGAATGTGAATGCAGTTGCAGGTAAGAGATACCAACGGGCTCTAGGATGGTGGGGGGTGGGGGGGTTTACACACATACTCATGCACACACACTTGATTTAACACACAGTGGAGATAAGCGACAAGTGCCATTATACTTTCATTTTTTTTATTAATTGTTTTTCGATAAAGGGACAAAATGGGTGTGTGAACAGGATTATGCAGACATCTGCCAGAAAACACAGACAGTGGTTTTCCCAATACAACTGAACAGAGACCCCAAAAAGTACAACAGAAATTAAAGAGCTAGGTTTGTCCAATGACCATGGGCCACCATTACAAAAGAAAAATCCAAAATTATATTATAACCAAAACAAATTAAAAAAAATAAAATAAAAAGAAACCAAAAATAAGGATCCATTCCATGTCTCTGTTTTGAACAGAGCATAAAGGTAATAATAAATAGTAACTCCCATAGTAAAAGATAAAGTTCAAGTTCAAGTTACAACAAACAGCTCTCAGAATAGGAATAGAAAAGGCTGATAACAAAATATTCTGCATTGCCATTTACAAAAAAGTCTCAACTCAAGCAGGCTTCTCCACGTCCCCCGGGTCATTTTTAAATATGCTTTGCATATGAAAGTATACCCAATCTAAATATAAAGCACCATTTAGTATTTGGCAATGAAAAAAAACTGCAAAACATTTAATTTCTTTTTAAATGTATTTATTTTGACGCTTTTTTCGTAATCCATGTACTGCATATGAAGTTTTTTTTTCTTTTTTTTTCCTCTCTTCTTGATGTTGGAATGTAGTCAGGTGGGAGGGGTGAGAGAGACAGAAGCACACAACAGAACAGGCCGACGTCAGCTTGCATTACTGCATACAAGAATGGCAGCGGGGGGGAAGGAGGTCCGAACCAAAAACCAAAGAAGATATGTACAACCACCTCTGTGGACAGGAAACAGAGCGGCGGCCATCTGATGGCCCGTGATGCCTCCCAATGCCACATACTTTAGCTGCTTTTTTATGGGGTTTTTCCTTTTATTTCTTTAAACATACAAATAATTCGCACTATATTATCCTGCCAAATTAAAAAAATATACCGTGGCAGCTTGGGATTTTTTTTCCACTACCAAAAAAAGGTATGGTAAATACCTTTTAGAGAGAACAAGCAACAGTTAAAAATACAAGCCTCAATATAAATACTATAGTGCCTACTCTAAGTGAACATTGAATTCAAATACAATTCTAGAAATACAGAAAAAGTAGACCATAAATGTGTTTAAGCATAGGAATCGACATGAGTGTGCATTTTCCTATATTTTAAGTTCTTTATTATATATTCATATATAATCTTAATCCTTTCCCCAATGCAAATTGTATTTCAACCTGAAGAGCTGTGAAGAGCCAAGGCAAAAGAAAATACAAAACCATCACAGAATTTTTTTTTTGTTTGTTTTTTCGTCTTTTTTTTTTTGTTTCATTTCATATATACTGTGATCGGAGTCTTGAACACCACCAAGACGCTGAGGAAAAGAGAAACGACAACAAAACTTAAATACAGTTTCCCCTAAAAGATAGTGAAGTGTTATTTGCAAAAACGTTTATTTTCATATCTATAATTAAAGGAAGATTTTTTACAAAAACAGATTCTCGCAGTGTGAGCAACAAGATTTGTTGTTTTAGCCAGCAAGGTCTGTAGATTATTCAGGTGTAGATGACAACAAAGTTACAGTACAGCTCCTTAAAAGATGTGGATGTTTGGTGCTTGTGTGGCCAAATGAGAGCCCCATCCATTCTGTGATCGCGTTGGAGCGCTGGTTACGTACGTAACTCGCATCAAACCTTTTTATCTACAGACCTTGCCGACAGGGTGAATTTTCAGCCCAGGCCTAAGCGCTGGGGTTTCTAGGGGTAACAAATTGACAAATGGTCAAAGGTGAAACGGCAAGGGTACAAAGGTCAAGGTTCATGAGGGTGGAGTTGCTGGCAACAGATTATGTGTCTCATCTTTTACTGCTTTTAACAATGGGACCCTCGACATCTGACAGCATTTCAACAGTGTTTTCCCCTTCAGCGTAAACTTGTAAACTGGGAAAATTGAAACAGTGCACTTCATGTCCTATAAATGACAATCTAGCTTTTAGACTCAACCCATGTACCAACATTGCATCAGTGTGGGAAAATGCAAGAGAGAGATGTCGGTACTTACTCCCAGGCAGAGTGACAAGTGCTATACGATGAACAGCTTGAATGAAACTCAACAAGGAAAAAAAACTCTCCTTTTGGGTTGAAAAGCAACAGCAAACAACAAAAAAAAATGTGCCCTGCATTAGCCTATGCATACTGATTAAAATCATCGCATTCACTCTTTTCAAGAGCCCTGGAGTACAGATATTTTTTGCAATTCTTTCTTTTCTTTTTCTCTGCAATTCAAAGTTAATGACCCTGTTTTGATACTAGAAATGTAAAGTGAAAGAGATTGCCTCTGATCCCCGTAATATGCACGTATAGCTTCCAGTTCTGTGTAGCTTTCTGTCGGTCTAGTTTGTAGTTTTTTCAATGCTCTCAAATAAAGTTAGCCTCACTTGGAGCTCATATATTACTTTATGCATTGTTCCACACACTGACATATCGAAACAGCGTCGTAGGTTTTGTGCTAACGCAGATACATGACGCCTCTCAGCCATGCGCTGTATCCCTCAAGTTCAGGATTGTACATTACAGGTTACCTTTATCTCAAACGTACCTCCTTACCAGAAACAAAACTACAAATAATTCAGATATACACAATACTGCTTGTACCATGCTTGCCATGAAATCCACATATTAAAGATAGCCTATTGAACATGTAATAGGTAGCTAAATGATGATTGACGAGAACTCTCTGAGCTTTCATCATGAGTTGTCACAGTCCATTTGAGCAGTCAGGTGCTTGATGCAAGGACCTTTCCTGGGTGGCTTAAACCTTTTAGCTTTATCTAATGTGACCCCAAACTTATACCAGATAAGATTATGGCCAATGCAGTCTTGAGATATCAAAGGCACTCTTTCTTTTTCTACCAAATGATAGTACAAATTGAATTATTAGCACACCCTTGTCTTTTTGAAAGAAATTTGAAGGCTGTTGTTACTTTCAGTTTAGTCATCAAGCCAATGCATTGATTTTTTTTTTTTTTTTTTAACCCCCGGTGAACATGCCGTCTTTTATAAAGATCCGGATGAGTGCATTTCCAGGGTTGTAAGAGGAGGGTCAAGTCACAGACTGTTCACTTTCCATGTCACAAAACAAAACTGTACATGATATGTGTTACAGAATGTATGCAGCATGGATGTATCTTTCTTGTCTTTTCTCTTTTTGAAGAATAAAAAGAAAAAACAGAACAAGAGAAAAACAGCAACACATTTACTCAACAACTAACCAACCAGGGACAAGTTCTTTTCTTTTTTTGATTAGCAAAAACATACTATGCATGCTGACTAATTCTTAAAAATGGAAAAGGAAAACTCAAAAAAGAAAATAGTACACAACATGTAAATTATTGCACAAGAGAAAGGCTCGAAGTTTTGCGTCAATGCAAGAGTATTGCCCCGATACAGATCATGCATTCAATGGGTAATGGAAACGGGGTGTGCTGGTGCAGAGCACATGGTCTTAAGCTTCCACCAGACTGGCGAAAGTGGAGTGTTGGGGGTTGGGGCAAATCTACAAGGGGCTGGGAATAAACAGGGGACTAATGGCGGACATAGCTGCGGGGAAAAGGTCCCATAGTTCGGCCTTCTACTCTGACTTTATTTCGGTACTCAAAGGACGGTCACTGTGCCATTTTTTCATGTGTTTCTCCAAGGTGCTGTAGACACTGAAGGGCATCTTACAAATTTCACACTTGTACACGTCTTTGCCCACCTGACCATGGGTCTTCATGTGGCGAGTAAGTTTGGAGCTCTGGGCGCAAGCATAATTGCACAGGTCACACTTGTATGGTCTCTCCCCTGTGTGGCTGCGCCGGTGCACTGTCAGGTTACTGCAGTTCTTGAACACTTTGCCACAATACTCACAAGTGTCACTCCTGCGGCTCTCCTTGGAGCCGGGCCGACCCCCGATGTGTGGTGTGCTGCCCCCGCTGCCTGTACCACTGCGGCCCGACATCCCGCCGTCCAGTTCCCCCGGAGGGGTCGAGAAACGCAGACTGCCGTTCTCTGAAGAATGCTCAGATGAAGAGGCGAAGGGCGATTGTCTGGAATCCCCAAAGTTCAGAAAAGGGTCCTTGAGTTGTCGGGAGGCAGCATAGCCGGCCAGCCACTGGGAGTAGACGTTCTCTGTGTTAGGGATTGTGGGAGTGGGCAGGTCAAACTCCTTTTCCAGCTTGATGCGTTTGGAGAAAGGACTGAGTGGACTGGGGCTACCCAGAAGCAGTTTTTTAGAGAGGCCAACAGAGGCAGATTCGTTAGGGGACGCTCCCCGCCCGTTGACTGTCGAGACAGAGCCCTCCTCCCCGCGATCCGTTTCCAACACCGAGTTCCCATCACATATCTCACGATTGTGGTGATGGTCTTGGTTGAGGTGGTGGTGCAGGTGGTTCTCCTTGGCCATGGCATTTCGTTTGTGTGCGCTGAGGGCTTCGCTGAAGTGGTGCATGCTGGCAGCCAGGCCCATCCCCTGCATCACCTCAGGCAGTGAGCGAGGGATGGGCCCCTCCTCGGCGACGCCTCCCAGTCGGCTTCCTATACCACCGTTGTTTTCATGCTGTCGTGTTGCTTCAAGGTTCAAACCAAAATGATAGGTATTGTTGTTTCTTCTGACTCCCCTTTCTCCGTTCGGCACTTCTTCCTCCTCTACCTCCTCTTCCTCCTCCTCCTCCTCTTCTTCCTCCTCCTCTTCCTCTTCTTCTTCCTCCTCTTCCTCCTCCTCCTCCTCCCCGTTCTCACGCAGCATGCGGTTGTTCTCACTTTTCAGCTTGGCCACCACTGACTTAAGGGCATTGCTTGCACTGCCCAAGTGCTCGCTGGTGCCAGGCTCCGGAGAGGACGCTGTCGAGAGACCGTCTTCTGACTTGCCTGTGTTTGGCGAGGAGGATTTGTGCATATGTGTCTTCATGTGGCGTTTCAGTTTGCTAGCCTGCGTACAAGCATGATCGCACAGGTGACATTTGTACGGCTTCTCTCCTGTGTGGCTGCGCCGGTGCACTATTAGATTACTCTGAAACTTGAAGGCCTTGCCACAAAACTCACAACACTTTGATTTCAAGGGGGTTGTGGAGGAGGGTGTTGCCCCTGCTGAGGGGAGAGGGGTAGTAGGAGTGGTCTGAGAACCCACGGGTGACTGCATGGAGCCTGGAAGAGGCGGTGGGGTGGCAAGATATGGAGGTTTGCTGCCCCCTGCACCTCCTCCATTTCCGTTCCCTCCTCCTGTCTGGAATGGCTGGAGCAAGCGCTGCATCGGGCTGGGCCGGCTGGGGGATAGTGGGGGAGTGGACTCTGCATTGTTGCCCGCCAGCTCCCGTAGCCGCCGCGAGAAGTCCATTGTCGGAGGGGGGTCCAGGGGCAGAGGGGGATTGAGGCGCAGCACCCTGTCAAAGGCACTCGGGTGGTGGGCTGCCAGCGCCAGCTCCTCTGGGCTCAGGTGGTGGGGATCCAGGTGGTTCCTTGGAGGGGGGCTGAAGAGGGGTGGCGTAGGAGGGAACCGCTGATGATGGCCCCCACCAGCGGCGCCCATGGCACCAATTCCACCAAGTCCACCCCCCATCCCGACGCTGTCCCTTCCACCTGAGCCCGAGCTAGGGATGCGGAGGAGGTTGAAGGGGCTTGCATCAGGAGGCAGATGGAGGCCGTGAAGAGGAGGCTGAGAAGGGCAGTCTGCGCCCCCGCCCAGGGAGGATGGCCCACCCATGCGTGGGGTGAGAGGGCTACCGTGTTCACTTTCCAGGTAGATGCGGAAGCCGTGGGTGTTCTGAGCATGCTGCAGCAAAAACCAGGCGCTGCCGTACGACTGCTTACATGTAGTGCAGGTATAGGTGGTCGGCTCCTCCTTACCTGTCGTGACAGAGAAGAAAGAATCGGGTTAGGAGGGATTATAGCTGAAAAATCAATCAATCAGCAGCCAACATTAGAGTCTGTTAAGCTGTAAAAACAGAATTATTTTAAACATTTCAGTTTTCGTTGAAGAAAAATCAAGGTTTTTCAAATGCTGTTCATTTTGGGAACGTCCCCACAGTTGCACATAAACAGTACTGTGTGTAGAATGAAGTCCAGGAAGGACAACTCTTTTCAACTTGGCTGAACAAATTTTTTATTTGAACCTTAGGCCTAACTGTTACAGCTTTTAAAAGTGGTCGGCACATGGTGTTGAGGGCTTTCCAAATACAACAGTAGCTGTTATTGAGGTCATGCCCCACATGAGTAGCATGTGAGGAGTAGTGTGTGTTAGTGTGTGTGTGCATTTGTTCTTCTCCCAGACTGCTCTGGGACATAATTTCTCCCTTTAGACTGACTGTGAGTCCTCCATTGTCAGCAGGAGAACAAAGAAACAGGGCTATCCCGGCGGACTACCACTTCCCACTGATCTACCAAAACAGAGGCTCGCTGACAAACACACATACACTCACATGCAGGAGCGGCAACGGAGAAGAATCCTTTTTAGACCTTTAAACTAGAAATAGTTTTGTTTTTTTCTAATATAGCAGAGAAATGGTTGATTTATTATTTCGAGGTATAACCCAAATACTGGCTCAGAAATGATTTCGTATTTTGGCAGCAAAAGAATAAAAATCAAATGTATGCAAGTTTATTCATGTACACTGTCATATTCTCTTACGTGTAGTGTTTATACTCCTACCAACGCCGATCACCCCACTGACAAATGCGCATACACACACTCACACAGACAGAAGAGAACACCCCAGCCGCCTGAGGAAAGTAAAACAGTAGGAGTGTAAAAACATTTTGGCTCCGACCGGAGAGGAAAAATAACCCCTTCAGTCCGCCTCAAAGCTTCCTCCCTCAGTGAAGCATGCCGAGTCACTTTCAGACGGCGACGGGAGGAACATTTAAAACAATAATTGCCTTTGAATGGCCTCGGCGATGATGACCCGTGGTGGGACCCGCAGCGCATGTGTAATCTCATTAGGGGACCGAACGGACGGCCATCAGCTCGTTTACAAGATTAGATGACAGACAAAACCCCCGTCGCTGCCATTCAGAGCTCTCCACTGTTACGCACACTGCATTGTGGGTGCGTTTGACGAAGTGAACAAGCAGAGATGCACACTCATACATGAAGACACAAATCAAACAGAAATATACTTCAGTGTATAAGAAGTTTAAACATTTACGTTTCAAGCATCAAGAGTTAACGTTCTTGTGACCATATGTGGGCAAAGAGCCACAGAAAGGGCTGAAATAAGAGCTGAGAAAAAGTATTTAAGGGGACAATGCTGCTGTGTTGGCCCCTCTGGAAGTTGAATATACATTTTTTTGTTCATTTTTCTATACTAAATAAAGCAATTACAATACATGAGCACTTACACACATATAAAACCCAATAGCAGGTTTATCTGGAGAGCCAAAATACTGACAGACAACCCTAACACCCCAGAAATGAATTAATTACTCCATTAACGACTACCAAAAATAGTTTCCAAAAAAATCCATCTGAATCAAGTTTCTTGAAAAAAATCTAAAAATGCTGGTTAAAGCTGAAAGATGAAAATAATCCCTTTCAGGTGTTGGTAGAAAATACATTTATTTATGGGTTATATCAACCACAACAATTATATCAACATCCAAAAGTGTCAAAAGTTGAAATACATAATAAATTGAAACGTGCTGTAATATTCTTGCAAAATCTGAATAAATAAACAGGGGTCATTCTAGGGGCAGTTATATTGATGCTAATTATCTCAGATGATTTTTTGGTAAAAAGCTATTTTGCTGTAACGTGTCCTGAACAATAATATGTAAACAGGTAAGGTGGGTTGTAAAAAAAAAAAAGAATACACACAAAATAGGACGGATCACTTGCTAATTACGGGCAGAACGAATACGACAAATTAGCGGTGATACTAAAAGGATGTCATGGTGTCCATGGAAGCTTTTATACATCTGCACACTGCAATTTACCTCTAATAGCCAGAAAGAGGGAGTCAAAGAGGTTGTAGTGAAAAAAAAAAAACGATTCAACACAACGCAAAGGGGACATTCGTGTATGTGCTTGTGAGAGTGTGTGTGTGTGTGTGCATTTAAAATAGATGTAATTTCCCTCACGCTATGGACTCACTTCACAACATGAACACTAATTTAAATCGACAAAGATACGATTATGTTTACAAAGATTATATTGAAGTGTGACAGTACAATGTGTTGTTGTCAAGTAGAGATGTGTTCAAGTGCCTGTTTCTTTATATAGAGGAAGATTCTTTCATTTTCCTCCTCCTTATTTTCGACCATCTATCCCGTCTCTCTCTCTCTATACACACACACACTTATCCCACATGACCAACAGTTTGGAAAGGCAGCTAAATTATGGATCATTAAAATCGGCACAAATTACCACTAATTGTGGCCACCTGCATTGGATCTAACCTGTGAATATCATTTGCATTATCAGGACCAGGGAGGCTTCATTTATTTATTCAAATTGTTTTTTCCTCCAGTTAAACCACTCTAATCCTGGACACTGACAGTATATATTGACAGTAACACCGCACCTTTTTCCACTTTAGTCAAATCAGGAGATGGATTATCCTTTCGGTACACATTACATTTCATATGGGAACCATTATTTATCCAGCAAGGGGGCAGTCCTTTCCTTTATTGACCAGACATGCAGCGTGGGATCTGCCTTTCTTTTGCTTTAAATGAAGCATTTCCAGACCCTAGTTTTGGACAGTGTCGCTCTCACTAAGATGAGAGTCTGATATTTGTATTCTTGTAAAGAAAAACATTGGACGGCAATGTATAGAGGGCTTAACATCCGGTATAACGGTTCTCACTCCCAACTCCTCAAATACCGCCGCTTGGTCAGTGGCCCTTGGCATCTGATACCGACGCACTGAGGCACCCTTTAGCGTCCGTATAAGACTCTATCAATCAACTCCAATGTAAACCCATTCGCATCAGTATTAGACAGTCAGAGAAACTGAAAAAAGCAAGTAGGGAGGAGGTTGGGTTGGATGGTTGGGTCAAACAAATATGGACTTTCGGCCAGAAGATCACTGTTCGTGTCCCGTGTGAAACCAAAGTAGTTTTGATACGTAACTTTCATACTCTAATAATGCCAGTTACGTAACAAATATAGTTATTTTAACCCAAACCACGACCTTTTCCTAAGCCTAACCAAGTAGTTTTGTTGCGTAAGTAAACCTACGTCGGAAGTTTATTTTGAAACAAAATTGTATGCATGTAACGAGCAGAAACTGTGTTTCCTGTGAACACAGAACTTTATTTTGAAAGACACTATGTAACAAACATAAACTGACACACTGTCCCTGATACATCCAAAACTGATGCTATAGGGTACCTAGAGTGTCATAGTTTGAAGCGTAGGGCCACTGAAAAAGCAGCAGTATTTGACGAAATGGGAGTGAGAATGTGTTGCAATATCACAGCATCATTTCCCTGAGAAAAACATACATAGTTTTGTTGTACATAATTGCACCATTTTGCTTGGAAAGTGTCCTTTTTGTGCTGTATTTACAAGAGTTTTCAATAGTGGAGCAGGACGTCATATCAGAATCTATTCAAAGTCAAAATGACGATCAGGAAATAGAAGTAGTCACTCTAGGATTTGCAATAACACTGTTCAAACAGGAGTTGGTATTGCAAGCACCCTAAAAGACACCTCACAGGAGCATCGTAGTTGGGGACAGAATAAGTGTATTATCACTGTTGTTTGCTGAATAAATAGTTTGACAGACTTTCTAAAATAACTTTGGAGCCCTGTCTCCTCTGAGAGGTGCAGATGGTTTAATACAATCCAACTTGAGGTCGAGAACCGTCAACTCTTTGGTTGGACCGGTCACACTTGGTGTGCATTTAGTGACGGGAGGTTACAAGTAGTTAAGCCATAATGGTCGGAGCCATTGGTTTACTGAGCTTCAGCAATTGCAAAGGAAAGAACAGTTTGTCTCCAAATGGGTGATTATGCTGAATCTGATACTGGACTTCAAGAAAACTTCCTGGAAATCTAGTCCTTACTTGTATAAGTACCTGAAGTGATTCAGTTATTCATACATGTATGAACATGGATGTATTGAAAGGGTAAGGAGGCCCACTGAGGCTGCGTATGCATCATTTTTGTGCTACATCCCCGATTCAACATCTGCTTCACCCAGGAAAATACTGCCAATTGATGAGAATTAGGCCTGTAACATGCTGACAGCACAATAATAACACGATGAAAGAAAGACTGTGACAAAGATGTGTGCAAAATATCGAGGAAAAATCAAGTGCAAGGCACAATAGTGTAACTCTTGAGCTAATACGCTCCTTTTTGACTCGTAGCTCCGACTTGTCTGCACACTGATTGAAACTGTAAGGTTAATGGATTTTAGAGTAGGCGACCGCTCCACTCTGTCTCTCTGTAATATACTCCCATCAGCCACTTCATTAGGCAAACTCTCCACCACTGGGAGGTAGAAAAATGAAGTGAGAAAGCGGAATGGAGGACGGTAGATGAAGATAGATCGAGTCAGAGAACGGGAAAGAAAGAGATGAGATAGGAGAAGTAATCCCAGCGGTTTAGACGGAGGTGACAAATAACCTGCTGCAACTTTTTAACTTTGGGTACAGCAGGAATGTTAAGAGGGGGAAGAGGAAGAGGAGGAGGAGAGGAGGGAGGGAGGATGGGGGTAAATAATAGCATCCGGTTCTTTACCTGGGGTAAATGTCAAAGCCGTACTAGTGAGACTCCGGAGAACACACACACGCACAGTTCCACGAATGTCCTACAACTCAATACCAGCCATGCTACAGCGACAAGCACAGGCATTAAGCCCTATTAAGCCAAGGGCATTGCCTGGACACTTATGTGGTGCGAGATGGGAGAGGGAGGCAGTAAGGCAGCTTGGCTCATGTTTCACGACACCTTTCTGTGAGTGTGTGTGTGTGTGTGAGAGAGGGAGAGAGTGTGTGTGCAGCAACTTCCCCTGGCTCTATCCATCCCTCGCAAAGTGTAGTGCTCTGATCCAATGGCTGTCAAAGGAGCTGAAATAAAGCCAGCGCAAACTGACGAGACACACTGTACATCCAGAGAAGGAGGGGTTGTTCAGGCCAAAATGCACTGGAAGCCTCAAACACTCTTTTAAATGCATCACATCCTATCAATGGCCAAATGCACACTTATTATTACTTTATTTTTGGCTGTAGTGAACGATTTCCCTTCCACACATTCTTGACTTTATAATTTCTTACGTCAACTGTGTTGTCATGTTTTTCGCTCCAAACCGATGACAAACAGCAGCTACAACAGAGGATGCAGAATTCATGTCACAATGAAATATATTGCGCAGAAGCCTGCGGCTCATAATAGCACAACTGTGCAAAATGATGCGTCACTTTCTAAAGGGTCGATTTATAAAGATCACATAGTCTACAAGAGTTCTTCTGTGGTAGCGTCTGACAGAAACACTTGAGGCAAATTTACATTTCCTGCTGCAAGGACACATGACCGTCCACAACTGACTGCATGACATAAATTTCGTCAACTGCTCATGTCCATATACACATGTACATCTGTGTAAGGAAGCACATGCTCTAAAAAAGAAGAATCACAAGGTTGCCATTTTGATTTCTATGGTGTGCATGTTGGGAACACGTCCGCATGCAAAGACACAAAATGTGGTCTGTTTGTGGTGCTCTATACATTTTAAGACAGCAGCACATACGGCCAGCAGCGACACATTTACATTGAAGAAATTCTGTTTAATGAATCCACCTCATAACGTCAGCCTGCATAACTGTCTGTTCTTCTGCCAGTCATTCTGTCCTGTAAATGAGCTGGATTGCCACCATTACATCCCTCTCCGACCAGCTGGGAAACAAAAAATGGATGCCAGGGCTTGGCTACCAGCGAGGACAGACCTACAACTATCTTACTGGCCTCGTAGGATTTTATCCATCTCTACATTCTCAATTTGTTCCCTTTATCCCTTCTGATAATTTCTCTTTATCCCTTTCTTCCTTCTATCTCTGTATTTCCTATCCCTTACTTTCTTTGTACTATATAGGACTCTCTCCTTTACAGCCTTCCTGTCCCCACCCCCTCCTCCCCCCTCTCTCTTTCCACCCATCGGTGGCTCTCCGGTGGTGTCCTTGGCTGGGTCCACCTCTGGGTGAGATGATAGTAATTGAGGTAATGGAACATCGCTGAAACAGGATTAGGTACGCATACTGGGAGTGAGGGACAATGTCCCTTAATACAATTTGGGATTTCTGTCTGAGCCTCAGGCTTTCAGGATCTGCTGCTTGTATTTACATCTGGGCATCGCAGCTCACCTCCTGATCACCCTCTGCTTTATCTTAAAGGGGTACCTGGACATTTCACTAGAATTTTAGCCTTCTATTAAAGTTTTATGTGTTAATGTCTGCAGGCTTTTTTGGTGCACATTTTCTGTTCATTAACCTGACCTCTGACCTCCCTGTAGAGATGGAAAGAAGGAGAATTTCCAACATTTTTACGGCTAAAATACAAGTCAGTTAGCAGCAGTAGTAGAGAAATTATAACAGTTATACGGTAGCAAAAGAACAAATGCAATGCTTTTATTCCTACAGGCTGTTCTCACACTGTTTGTAGCTATACCTATGAAAAATAATGCACTGTAATTCGTATATATCCCACAAAATCAATACATATGTAATCAACGTAATTGTGAACCAGGAATTATAAAGGGCGACAAATGGTGGGTCAAAAAACACTGGACTTTCAGCCAAGGAGACCGACAACATTGATTTGTTTGTCACGTAACTTCTGTACTTAAGTTATGCCTCTTCTGTAGTTATCTAACCCAAACCACGATCTTTTCCTAAACCTAACTAATTAGTTTATTTTGAAAAGACTGGAGTGGAAATTGACACGTGCATCACGTGTTGCTGGACATTTGCAGGAAACCCCAAAATTGTTGAAATGTTCATTTAAAATAAGAGAGTTTAAGAGGAATATGACTACATTAAGTCATATGGACTGCAATATCATAACCACATTTGAGCTAGCCGTATTTATTTCACTGCGGATCACTAAACAGTTGAAAGGGCAGTGTTTTTTCTGCACATGCCTGGTCAAAAACAGAAAGAAATCCCACTGAAATGGCTGTACTATTCCTTTAAAATGAGGCAAATTACAAGGTGTTAACACAATGTGATATGGGCGATAATCTCATGATCACACTTGAAGATAATTATGATGGGGAAAATGGGTGAAATAATATGAATATAATCATGATTTCTGTTTGTCACCCTCACCTTCCCTCTCCCTCTTTTATAATCCACATGTATGTTCAGTGCCACATATAAGTGCTTGCTGATCAACACTCAGATACTCATATTTCATAACTCCCACAATACATTTGTACTGTAACTGATACACTGCCCTACTTAAATAAAAACTCTTTCATGACTCTGGGAGCAACCCATATAATGATTTTCAAATGGTTTTCTGCAGGACACGGACATTATCGACTCTATTGTCATAACCCAGCCTCCCTCCCTCTCTCAGTCCTCCCTCAGTCCTCCCTCCATCATCACCCACTAAAGTGCAACAGTTGTGGCTTTCGGCTTCACTCCCAGCAGTCAGTCATACTGCCCAACAGCACTTCACCATATCCTTGTTGTCATGTGAAAATCTTGTTACCCTAATTATGGCTATTTTCATGTTTTTAATTTCAGAACTGCGTGTTCCTGTTTGAGCTGGGGGAATTCAATAACCCTTAGGCATATATGTGAAACCATTTCAAAACCCTGTTGGTTATACTCAAAAACGCATGGTGGTCAAGTTCAAAAACAAGGCTGTTATGGAAATGCAGACAAAAATAAGAACATTGCTTCACACTTGAGTGGCATCCTATTAAATTGTCACTGTAATTGCTGTTTGGGCATCATAAACTGTCATACCGATGTACTGGGCTGAATTCTACCACAGCTCCCAGTGCAGTCCAGAGAGAAGGGATCTGCACTATCCTCGTCTCCCCCAATTATTTCCCCCTCTACGCTCAAGCTTTTCTTACTAACTGGACAGCAAACAATTGGAATGCAAACAGTGGCAGCTGGTGTCCTGTCCGCTCACTGAAGGGAGCGATGCAGGCAAATAACAACATGACTGCAATTGCTCAAAAAAAAGGCGGCGCTCTGCTTGGAAGGAATCAGCCTCTATTACTGGCTACGAGTCGCCGGCTAGATCAAAGCGACTTCGTCAAACACTGCAGGTACAAGAAGAGTAGGCCAATCCTGATGTAAAGAATGGTTGTGTAATCATAAAAGGGGGTGGACGAACTACAGAAAGCACCTTACAATATATGAATAAAGAGTATATGGATCAGTATTTCTTGTCCTGCATTCACACGGTATTCAGGACTGATTGTAGGGGATTCATTTGTGCATTATAAATATGTATCTGCTGGCCGGGCAGGCCTTTGACCTCATCTAGGTGTTCATGAAACCATTGTTGGCAATGTTACTAGGTGGTGTTATGAGGGAACAGTGTTGCGACTTGAAGGCCTCAGGATGCTTCAACGTATCCTCATACAGAGGTTCGTATGATATCTCACAAAGTTGTTCCTCCTTTTTAATGCGTTTTCCTACGAATGTCCAGCAACATGTGACGCATGTGTCAATTTACGCTCATTACATGCATACAGTCTTTTCAAAATAAACTTCTGTCTTCCCTGGAAATGTCTTGGTTAGGTTTAAGCAAGAAAACAACAGAAGTTACGTGACAAAAAAATCAACATAGACCTGTGATTTCACACGGGGTACGAACACCGGTCTCCTGAGCGAAATTCCGGTGTTTTTTTCATGTTTTTTTACATGGCGCATGTGTCAATTTTCGCTCGTTACATGCATACAATCTTTTCAAAATAAACTTCCGTCTTCCCTGGAAATGTCTTGGTTAGGTTTAAGCAACTCAACTACGGAAGTTACGTGACAAAAACTGCTTAGTTAGGTTTAGGAAAAGATCTTGGTTCGGGTTAAAATAACTCTGGAAGTAGCGTAACTTCCTTAAGTTACGTGACAAATAAGTCCACGTTGACTTATGGTTTTGCACGGGGTATTCTTCAAATAACTAATTCCATCACTTCGTGTGTAAAATCAAGAATGACTGTCTGAAAGTGTGCGCCAATATACTCAACTGTACAATTCACTGCTTCAAAACTACAAAGACACTCAAAAGGAGTTCTCGGAGAGAGGTGTAATATCTTTTGCCTTTAGACATTCTCGGACCACACTGCGTACAGTCTAGTTCGTTTGAAGCACACTGAACCCTTAAGGTGCATCATGGGCTGTAAGGAACCTGGTTTTTCATCTCCCTGTTTGCATGATTATAATGATCCAGGTTTGTGATTATCTGTCAGACATTTATTCAACTCTTCAACATCTGAGTAACTCCTGCTGCCACTGTTTCATGCACTCTCATATCCTATTTGACTTTTTCATCTTATCACTTATCTTGATGAAAGATAAGAGTTAATTTTTCATCTGAATTACCAGTGTCAAGGCAACACTTCCACTTCAGCTTGTGGATCATCATTGCATGCTTTATTATCATCATCAACTACATTGTGACTTAAATCAAAGACACCCTTGCTGCGCAAATCAGGTGAAAAAGCTGTTTCCATGACAGAGTATCTATCAGAGTATTCCAGCTAGCATGGTTGGGTTTATCAAAAGCAGGATAAGGGTTTTTTATCTAGGTTTCTACAACCAAGCAGAGCTTCAAGAAATAACCAAGACATTGAAAATTCTTGATCATAACCAGGATACTAGTATACATGTAAACATACATACATAACCACAAGCCAACATTTAGTACGTTTAATCAAACTCTGCTGCGGTTCGTTTGGGCAGTTGTGAACGCAGTAATCATACTCTGGAGCAGACCAAAACAACCGGTATGAGACCGCTTGCGAGAGGTGGTCTCTGTTTCCAAGCAAACCAAAACGCAGGCTGCCTGTGTGGACATTTGTTGAGATGGACACAGGTAAATGACAGGTTAACATGAGTGGGAGAGGACTGATATGGACTTCTGCAGAAGTCCGATGTTTGCTTGACATCTGGGCTAAAGAAAACATACAGAATATGCTAAATAAAGTCCACAAAAATAGTAACGTTCATAAAGTAATTCAAGATAAACTGGAGGAGAAGGGATTCGTGCTCACAGTAGATCAGTGCCGAGTCAACAGCAATATATCAAAGTCCGCGATTCCCTGCATAGAATTGGCAGCTCTTGAGACGAAAAAGATAAAATCTTTTTTTTTTTTTTGGTCCGCATTAAGTTGTGCACTGTGAAACCGAACCAGACTAAAGAGAAAACGAACCAACAGTATCAATTTCACTCTGATTCGTACTGACCAAACAGAGTACGGCTCGTGAAACGTCTTGAACGTCTTGACACGCTCAATACAACCACTGGAGTGTTTTCTATTCTTTGTGACAAAATGAAGTTTCTTCAAAGTACTCTGGAAACTTGAAAAACACCTTTTTCATCTTTAAAAGATTCATAGATATTCAATATCAAGGTGGAAAGCAACAAATACTGTCACCGGTTAAACTCATATTAGTTGAACTTAAAATATCTCCAAACAACTTTTGCAAAAAAAAGAAGAAAAAAAAGAAGAAGAAGAAGAAGCCTCCAGGCCAGAAAATAATGATCTGGTATTTTTATGGAAGGAAGAACTATGAACGCATTTGAATTACCAAAAACAACAATGGATTATTGAGCCGGTCTGATTACATGCTGTGTGTGCATGGATGTGCGTGAGAATGTGTGTATGTGTGTGTGTGTGGTCCTGCTGAACAGCCACTCTAGTCTGATGAGCAAAAATATCAATACCGTCTGTCCCTGTGTGTGTGTGTGTGTGTGTGTGTGTGTGTGAGAGTGTGTGTGTGTGTGTCGGGGGGATAAATCAATACCTTCTGTCTCTGTGTTTGGAACCCCTGCTGGGCTACAGACTGTGCTATCTGCAACTCTCTCACAAGTAATCTACTTGTGTGCGTGTGTGTGTGTGTGTGTGTGTGTGTCCATCCAACCGCCCATTATAGCTGCCATGTGACAAAGTTTCCTTTTCTTTCTCTTTGTCACACACACACACACACACACAAACACAGTAATGTATCTCGTAAAGTCTGCTCTAATGACACAGCCAGGGCCCTTAAACCGTGTTTATAAATGTAATTAAATGGACCGGCCTTTGTAGAAGCATCCAAGCGCACTGTAGCAATGATCCAGAGTGTGTGTGCACGTGTGTGCGTCAGCGAGTTTGTGTGTGTGTGTCCATTTGGAAGACCGGCACTCACGATGGCAGGGACAGCCTCCACTTAACCCTCAACCGCCATGGTGAAATTACAGAGCATCCAAATTACAACACTTATGCGAGCAGAGAGAGAGAATGGGGTTTGAAAGAGGAAACTTGGTCATCACACACACACACACATGCACAATCTTGACTGACTCAGCTTGTGGACTTCTACATGAAACCCAGAATGCACAAACTTTGTTTCAACTCTGAATCTGTTGCAGATTGCTGACCCTAAATCAGATTTTATGTGGTGCCTTCCAGGTTGGTTTTGGCGTCGCTGTCACTGCAGGACTCATGCAGCCATTTGATTGATCGCATCCTTTATCAAACTCCCACTTTACGTACGAGATGACATCCTGCTTTAAGCTTTAAAGCTTAGAAACAATTGTCCAGGTCTTCCCCTTAATAAAAACTTTATCTTTTGGAAATAAATACAAAGATTTCATGAAGATACAGTAAAGTGTTCGCTGGTAAGCAGGTTTGCAAGAGTTAAAGATCTTATCTTGAATATATTAAAAATAATAATAATACATCCACAGAGCTTTTAGAAAGGTGCCGAATAAATGCCTTATCCTAAGAAAAATTATCATGATGTGAATTAATCATTTTAAAAATTTTAGAGTGTCAAAAATGTATATTTTGTTTATCTCTGTGGAAGATATCTGACGTTTGGTTCCAACATCTAACAAGGCTTGTGAGCCAATAGTATAACAGCGTTGGTATCACATGGTATCTCTGTGTCATCAGTGATCAAGTTGCCAGTTAGTGCAGAAAAAACCTGACTTGACAGTAAATGCCTGGTAACCACTTGTTGTGAAGTAAATGCAATGGAACAGGGGAGGAAAAATGTGAAATCTAGTAGCTGAATTTTATTATTGTTTTCAATAGCATCTTTAAATATGTCATAGTCCATGTCAGACAGACATTAGCACTGCATGACAAAGATGATAACCGCTCATTCATTTCAATGAGGCCACTGTGTTGATGCAGCAGAGCTCTGGCAAAAAAAACAACCCAAAAACACGTTGTGTGGCAAAAATGTAGTCCTGGATCAACTTTTGCAGCAAAGCCAATCGACTTCTTGTGGTTCTGCACTGTGTTAGCTGTGACGACCCCTCCACTACACCAGGTGTCCCTATATAAGTTCTCCTGCTTGCTGGCTCTTCTTTGTTTTAGAGGGTCGTCAGCTTCATGAGCCACACCTGAGGCCGGTGTGGTTCAGTGGATATAAAGCTCACCACCTTCACACAGAGGCTGCTTCTCCTTTTGCTGACACAGCTGCAGTTGTGTGCCTTTCAAACATTTTCACACATGCTTACATTATTGATTACTGACTTTCCATGTTAGTTCTGTTCTTTTGTCAAGTCAAGTCAAAGTGTTTATTGTCATGTGCACACTTAAAAATAAGTTTCCCTGTACAATGAAATTCTCCCCTTGCCCTCTGCTCTGAGTGAAGAAACTAGATACAGAAAGAGGGTTATTAGAGGGTTGGGTTATTTTGTAAATAAATGTCTATTTATTACTTTTAAACTCGTCTGGTTTTTGTTGCAGCCTTTGAGCTGGGCTGTAACATGGCCAATCACATGCAAGCTGGGCAGATTACTTTGCAACGTGAATGTTTTGGTGTCTGATAAGACTTCTGGATCTATCACTCAAAGCCTACCTTTCTCTCGTCAGTAGACCAACCCACCAATGCAGTGTTGTTTTTCAGTCTGAACGCCCAATTATTTTAGGTCAGTTAACATCGGAGGTATCCAGTGCGTGAACAAACACATTAACATCGGACCCTCAAGCGGAACCGAGTTGTGGCCAAATCATCACTATCGCTGGTCAAATCAGTAGCTTTTATCATCGTTGCTCTCCACAGTGGTGACTGAGAGTGTCATGGTCAGATTAACCATGATATATAGTATTTTACACCCTGGTTAAAGGAATGAAAGAATGATACCACAGAAACCATCATGATGCAATAACCCTGTTTCTGATATAGGTGGGATTCGAACTTTGAAACAGTTCAAACCAACAACAGACCGAACTGAAAACAGCCCAAGGCAGTTTCATTACGTCACAGCGTTGTGAACGGGGATGCGATCGCTGTGAGTCAGCGTAAATTAATGAACAAACTCCATAGTCGTGGAATTTGAAAGTTCATTCTTGACCTGGGAAACCGTAATTTGACTACAAATCTTTGTGCTGACATCAAGGAATGAATTGAATCAACAAAGGGATTTATAATTTCAACGTGTTGTTCGTGTCAACTAACATGAATGTAATAAATATGGTGCCATTTGTTGTTTATCAACAATGATGATTTCAGTGAGATAGTTTGTGTCATGGTATGGCACTGTATCCAGATGCCTTCAGACTTTTTGTAGACCGGACTGAGTTGATTTCTGTTTTTTGGGTTTTCTGTACTCTGTTTTAACTCCTGTGTTCCTGTACTGGCTTTCCTTCCTTTGCCCATCTACACACCTCCTCTGAATCAGCCTCGTTAGTTCTTCCCAACCAATCAGCTCCTTTCTTGTTCCCAGTGGTTTTCCCCCTGCCAATCAGCTCCCTGCTCATTCCTCGGCCTAATCACCACATTTCCCTCACCTGAGCTTCTCCGCCCATCTCTCCACCTGCACTTCATCCTCTCGTCAGATCAGTTTGTATTTAAGTCCTGGCTTTCTGTTCACAATCTTTGTTGGATCCTTGATTTTTGTCATGAGAGTTTCTGTTCTGCCCTTGCCTGCATTGGAGATGTAATTAAAATTATTTCTCCAAGTTCCTGTTGTCTGATCCTGTTGTGATCTCCTGCATTTGGGTCCGCCTGCTCCACTCTCCATGACAGTTTGAGTGATTTGTTGATATTAGGGAGTTTTTGTGTCCCATAAGTGCTCTTCAAAACTTCAAAACCAAATTAAATTATATAGAAAAATTTAAATTGTGTAATTATGAAGATGCTTCTAGCGCAAAAATGATTAATTAAAAAAAATATATATTCTCAATCAGCTATTGGCAGCTTCAGTCAAAAAATATGAGTCTGTGTAAAATCAGTCTAAAAGTGTGAGTTACCAAAATTGACAAATTAAAGTACTATTTTTTTATAACAAAAAATCCTGCTTTATTTTTCCTGGAAGCTCACACGCACACACACACTTGCATCTCAAATCCCCGATGAAACAAGAGCACACGCTGAGAGGAAGCAGATTTTCTTTAGTGCCACAAGCGAGAGGTTGGTGGTCACTGAAGACATACACTCCCACACGCACAAACACACACACACACACACATTTATACACAAAGCCAGTCTGGTATTGAGTGATCTGTAGGGACCTGCAACAGCTGCCAAGCAGGACAATTCAGTCATCAGTGTGTGTGTGTGTGTGTGAGCCTTGCAGTGACCACAGTGGGAGATCACTCTGAGCCGAGCAAACACCTCAGCTGGCCGGAGGCCCACACACACACACACACACACACATTCACACACACACACACAGCCCTTTGCTTCCTCTCTTCATCTAATCCCTCCTCCGCCCAGTTGGTTTCATCCTCCCATCTGTCCATCAACATTGCATACAGGTGGCTGTCCTCTTTCTCTCTCTCTGTCTCCTTTCTGTTGCTCCATCCCTCCTTTTCTTTTCCACATTGCATCTTTTTCTCCGTCTCTTTCACTCCCTCTTTTCTTCCTAATGACTAGGCATTGCAGCCCGGTCTCACTCGGCAATTTGTAAGTCATTTTGTGTGCAATAACAATGCCGTTCTTGCTTTTGCCGTGTCATTTCGCGCCATGTAGTCTGGACTGACTGCAATGTAAATGCATCCGTGTGAATATGTTACACTCAGAGATAGTGACGTAGAATAAAAAGTGAGAAAGACTGCTCACGGTGTGCAGGAGGGGAGGTGGATGGGTTCAACAAACACAGGACTTTCAACCAGGAGACCGGTGTGTTGCGTGTTAATTTGAAGTTACATTAGTGACGTTTGTGACGTGTTTTCTGTACTTATGTTACGTTGTTTACGTACGTATTTTACTTAGTTCACACACTTATTTTAAGCTCAACCATGACGTTTTTCCTAAACCAAACTAATTCTGCGTTCCATTTACCTCGGAAGTCGGAGCAGGGAATGATGTCACACCAGAGATTACCTCATTCCCGTACAAGAAGTCGGATCATTTAATGGCGTTTTCTCCAGCCAGGTTAGCCATTGTTAGCAATACCAGCTGATAACAATGCATTATGGGTTTTTTTGCGCAAACAAACGCCGTGTAGCAACATGTCCACAGATAGATGTTGGGCAGTACTGTGTGTACGACTGATTTAATGAGACATTAATAAGACAGAAGTGCTAATGAACAGTATAGTACTACAGCTTTTTTACTGTTGATGAGCAGCCATCTTGGATTTTGAGGTCGGGTTTGGTAAGATTCGTTTGACTTTCTGATTTGGAAATCCGACTTTAGGGGGCGTTACAGTTGAAGTTTCTGACTGGGAACTCTGGAATCTCAACTTTCCAGTTCAAATGGAACACAGCACAAGTGATTTTGTTGCCGGAACATTACCACGACTGTTTCACAGTAACAAAGTGGCGTTAAATGACACGCAAAAAGCCTAAAATGCAATATCATGACATGCAGAATGTCCTTAAAATGTCGTGCTATATACATATGCTTTCCCCATGAGATCAGGTTGGGCATTGCAACAGAAAGGAGGAAGAGAGGAGAGGGTAAATCAAGGAAGGGAATTAGGAATGAGAGAAGATGAATCACCAAAACACAAACAGCCACACACACCCTTAACACCCACACACACACATTTACGGCAACATGTGGACAAGCTGCGACTTGACCGAAGAAGCCGCGCTGCTGCCAAAAAACCCTTTTGCCCGTTTATTCTTTCACTCCCTCCCACTTTCCCTCCTTGTTGTCCTCCATCCATCCCTCCCCTCTTTTAATCCCTCCATCCTCCCCTCCCAGGTGGGAAGCACTCAGCGCCGTCTCTTTAATTGTATTCATCCGACAAGGCCAATCGATAGAGGACATATTTAATACAAATTTATGACTATTAGCCATCAGCGATAAAAAGCCTCCTTTTTTTTTTTTCCTAGATAACTCTTGTTTGTGGTGCGAGAGAGAAAGAGAGGAGGAGGATGAGGAGTAGGAGGAAGGAGAGGAAATACAAGCCATCCTGCTTTTAACACAAACAGCCTCCCACAGTCTCACTGTCCGACCTTGGAGAGATACAGTTTAAGCTGCGAGAAAAACACGAGAATTCAAGATTTTCTTTTTTTTTTTTTTTTTTTTCAGACAAGGCTTCAACTTCAAGTGGGTCTCGGGTGTATTTGGGAGGTTTTTCAAGCATTTGATTTTGGTGCACAGTTCACAAGAGGATTTCAGGATGGACTCCAGCACAGCGGCACTCTTTGGCAGGGATAATAAATTATTATATCGACTGGTTATTTTCGAATTTGAGAGAGAAAACTGCTTCTGAAAATGACATTAAGATAGCAACATGATGTATTTAACATAATCAGGGTTTGAATAACGTGCATTTCTAGATGTTTCCACAAATATATTTCCATGCTAAATGGCAAAGAAGCTAAATATTAAATGTCAAAGTTTCCAGATTTGGTCACGACTCTGTTCCATCCAGAGACAAACAGCAAAGGGAGTGTTGCGATGAGATAAAGCACGAAGACAAACTCCCCTCCAGCGCTCCTTCACAACCTTGTCTACTTAACAAACACATAGGCTTGATTCATTAGAGCTGCAGTCACTACACCCTGAGAGCCCTATCGATCCCCCAGACGTTTTCTACAGGCCGGGAGGGAAAAAACTAAGAGCTGAGAGAAAAGAGAGAGAGAGATGGAGAAATGGAGGATGGGGAGGAGAGAGGTGGGGGAGAAAAAAAAGCCAGAGAGAGACAGGCTGAATATATGGCTCTGTTAATACGAAGCGAGCAGCAGTTTACCTGCCTCTTTAAATTCATTCTAGTGTGCAAGGCGACTGTGACGGCTCCCGGAGAGAAAAGCCCCCCGCTCGTCGCCAAAGGAAATCTTTCGCCCTCCAAGAGAAACAAGGTGTGCATGAGCTGGAACCGAAGTCAGATGATGGAGAGATTTTTTAGGTTTGTGCGAAAACCACCAGTCAAATGCACTGGAAAGACAGCAAGGGCTGGTATTTAGGGGGGTTTGACTCATCCTCCGTGTGAGATAGATTTCACCGCCATTTTTTTTTGTACACCAACTTTATGGAGTGATATAATATTAAATCACTAGACAAATTGTCAAGGAGAGAACTACAAAAATCACCGAAAAGTGTCTCATCCCTGTGGTTGTGAAAAATGGTGTCAGCGAACTTGTGACTGACCAACGCCTGCCCGCATGAGCATATGGTATAGACAACGTCTCTGAATGATAAAGCACTTGTGATGCGTGTGAAAGCCACTTCTGTTTGTGTGTGAAGCCGTATTCATTTCTGCATACACACACACACACACACACAAACTCACACTGACATATGCTTGGGGCCTGGCCACCAGCAGAGGACAAAAAGGCCAGTAAATAATTGAGAAGTGTGAAAAGCAACGGAGGGAGATAAAAAAAAAAAAGAGAGAGAGGGCAGTGGGCGGTGCCTCAATGCACGCAGTCCTTTTTGGAGCATTTATGAACTTGTATACAACTCTTTATGTGAGATCCTTCAGATGTCTTGAGCATCTACATACATGTGACAAGCCGTGTGAGTATTTCTGTGGGTGTGTGTCTTTATGTGTGTGTGTGTGAGAGAGCCCAAAGATGCTCCATTAGTGATTTGGAGAGTGGTGTGGGGGCCTGGCATTCCCATCAGGGCCAGTATGGGCTAAGTGCTGCACCACACACACTCCCAAACCCTCACCAACCCCACCCTCATGGGCACAGCCTGGATGCCCACCCTCCACCCTCCACCCTCCACCAACCCTTATCCCACCTAGGACGCCCTCGCAGCGCCTCTCAGCCGGGTCCAAAAACACCACACACACGTAAGCACACAAACACACACACACTCATGGTCCACTAATGACCAAACCCAAACAGCTCCCAAACAACTCTGAAAAGCTATTAGGAGAGGGCATTTTGATGGGGAAGTGATTTTTTTATATGCCATTAAAAGCCATGGATAAAATGGGCGTTCGCGTAAATACAGCCACAGGTCGGAAGGGGAAAGCCAAACAAGGATAATTGAGAAACCATACTTCCCCCCTGAGATAAAGGTAGAGTGTCCACATGTTGCTCTCTGTCAAAGTGAACAGTGTGGGGAGTACAGTAAGTAACAAAAAGGACTTTCTATGTTTTCAAGTGCTTTTGGGACGTTCTTTCCATTTTCTGTGTCAAAAGTTTGTGGACTTTGCTATCACATGTGGCAGGTGATATTCAGTTACTTTTTAAGTTAATTTACTTGCTGTTTTTTACAGTCAATCTAGATTTTCAAGCCCAGATTTTTATAGCCCAATTGGAATGGGATTAATATAACTGCGCCCTGATGGCCTGGGGGCTACGTCCCCAGTTCATCTCTGACTGAAGACTCTTGTTGCATCCCCTTACATCCTGTCAGCTCTTTAACGATCCAATAAAGGCAGAAATTGCCCAGGGAATACTTAAAATAAGCAACCCAGTCGCCAGAAAAAAATGTTGACGTTGTACGTTTTTGCAAACCACGGCATGCGGTGAATGTCGATGTTTCGTAACATTTTATAAATATGTTTCATATCAGCCTCGTATCAATGCTTGCAGAAACACACAATGCCACATGGTTAACATTATGAAAACAATTGGTTAGGTTTTGTGTTAAAATAATAATATAACAACGTAACAACGTAACGTAACAACGTAACGTAACAACGTAACGTAACAACGTAACGTAACAACGTAACGTAACAACGGGGTGGAACGTACACAGCAGAATGTAACAACGTAAATCATCGTTGACTTTTGGCTACACACGGGACACAAACAGCGGTCTCCTGGGTGAAAGTTCTGTGTTTGTTTTAAGGAAAGAGTCTGCAAGGTGACAGAGTTAACTACATGCTCACTCAAAGAAACGCAAGGTGTCTCTCCAGACGGAACTTAAATCACTGTATGGGAGCATGAACAAGTGCACAAAAGCCAGTGTAATGGCTG
>CAKAKR010063078.1:33687-69664 GCA_916700685.1 Adelosebastes latens
AACCCAGTCGGCAGAATTTTTTTTTGACATTGTACGTTTTTGCAAACCACGGCATGCGGTGAATGTCAAAGTTTCTTAATGTTTCATAAAAGCCTGGTATCAATGCTTGTAGAAACACA
The DNA here is from genome assembly GCA_916700685.1 of Adelosebastes latens. Taxonomy (NCBI): domain Eukaryota; kingdom Metazoa; phylum Chordata; class Actinopteri; order Perciformes; family Sebastidae; genus Adelosebastes; species Adelosebastes latens. Next base: position 33,807 of record CAKAKR010063078.1, read on the forward strand.
CAATGCCACGTGGTTAACATTATGAAACAATTAGAGATCAGGTTGGGCATTGCAATTAGGTTTTTTGTAAAAATAATAATGGAACAACGTAGCGGAACAACATAGCGGAACAACGTAGCGGAACAACGTAGCGGAACAACGTAGCGGAACGTACACAGCAGAACGTAACAATGTAAACAACAACCGCCCTTAGTGGACTTATACGTAATATTATGTAACAAGCGTAATGCCATCGTTGACTTTTGGCTACACACGGGACACAAACACCGGTCTCCTGGGTGAAAGTTCTGTGTTTGTTTTAAGGAAAGAGTCTGCAAGGTGACAGAGTTAACTACATGCTCACTCAAAGAAACGCAAGGTGTCTCTCCAGACGGAACTTAAATCACTGTATGGGAGCATGAACAAGTGCACAAAAGCCAGTGTAATGGCTGAGGCTGTCATTATTACATGGGCCGAGAGTGAAAAATCAAACATGCGTGCTCCGGATGGGATTAAAGTCACTGACCAGCACATATAATATTAAACTCAAACCACCTCCACTAATCCCATCTGAATGGGGGCGTAAATATAGACAGTGCAGGCTGCGCAGTAGCACTTGGACCCGTAGAGAGAGCTATTCCCAATACAACAGCCATCGTAGCCAAGCAACTCATTCCACTGTAAAATCCAACACATTGTTGGTAAAAGATATATCTACTGTATATATCTAATGGTGTGTGTGTGTGTGTGTGTGGCCCCTGCCTGCACTGGACACCATGAGCCCTTTTGAGCATTTTTTACTTTCTTGAAGCGTTGGTGTCTTTCACAAGTTTTACAGACAGGTCAAATTCTCTGCTGTTGTTTTTCTTAAACTGTCATTCAGATTGTCAGCCATAGTCACTAATGTAAAATTGAAACTTTCAACACTCTCCTGAGTACTTTAAGCTCTGCTGTGCATTTTAAACCCTGAGATTTGAATGCAGGCGGTGAGGCTATAGGAGCCTCCTGACAGGGAGAAAATAGCTCTGGTTCCAAGGTAAACCAGGTCCATTCCTTGCAGCACTGGCAATCACGTCAGGTCAGGTTCAGACACGATTTAGAGACGAATACGCACTGAGGCAACTTTTTCCTAGAAGGAGATGGTGGGCTTGGCATACCTGTTTACTACCAGCCCTCCTCCTCCTCCTCCTCGTCTTTCCCCACCTCCTCCCTTTCTTTTTTTCTCTTTCACAATTTTGTCTCTTTGTCTCCTTCAGAGCCAAAGAGACTGAGAGAAAGACAAAACATAAACATCACTCATCACGGAGAATATACACCTACACACACACACACACACTCCTGACTCAACCTTATTCAGCATTAACAGCGAATCATTCAGCACTTCAGCAGTGTTTCTAAACCCTCGTGATAAAAACAGAGTGAAAGAACACGAGTAACAAAGACGAAACATTCAGAGCCCCCTCGGGGCCCGACACATACTCCTCACATTTAGGGTATCTTTCTCCTCCTCATTAGCTCTTAATAACCCAGAAGGCCATCATATTCATAACAGCTGTTAAGCAATTCTTTTAAAAAATGCTTCCTGACGAGAAGGTCACTCAGCCTATTAGAAAAACCTGTCAGTGTTTGCTGGTCTAAATCCTGCTGAACATGGGAGTGGCCACACAGGGGAAAATTATATTATAGCCACAAGTTGGTACATGAAATGGCATGAGTCTGAACAGAGTCAAAATGAAATCTTTTTTCCTGCTTTGAATTGTCTGTACCTTAATTTAGATAATTTGTGTGATAAGAACTGTGAAGGAACTGGACTGTTGTGGGCTGAAAACAGCTTTTGTCTTGCTGCTGGACAAAGTCACACATCAGCCTGCTTGTTCACACTACAAGACTACACGTGAATAAAGCAAACATATTTAATAACAATCAGGATGTGCCAGACAAGGTTGGAAGGTCAGGACAGTAATTAAACAGGGGCACACCAACCATTTAACTGCAGGTAAAACAGGCCTTAGATGAGCTATGAATACATCTCACAGAAAAAGGACTGATGTGGCTATTTTAAAAGAAAGTGTGCCAGTTATTGCGTGACATTGGTGAATCCAAACTGACCCTTTAAAACACCACAGTCACAGAATAACACAAACGAACTGATCGAGTCAGTTTTGAACCAGCAACTCCTGTGTTCTGCAAGGTAAAATTACTGTTTTTTTCAATGGAGTCTGGTGGCTTTGAAGAGAGAATAGATGGATGTATCGGCTTCAGTTTCCCGTCGGAAAGGGCTGTCTGACAGCCAGGTAAAGCAGTGAAAATGTTCTAAATTTAGCATACAAACTAGATTTTTTTGGTAGCTAAAATATGTTTTGTTGCTGTCCTCGTCCATGACAATACTTTGCTTTGCTTCAATGTTTGTACTCCTGTCTGCTTCTCCAAACTCGGGGGCATGCCAAGCCATAATACAACCTCACTCCAAACTATCCCTTTGAGGCAGATGGTGTGCAGGTTTCAGGTGGGAGACAAGAATTTGCATCCCGACACAACCAGTTAATGTTGTCTTTTATTAACCATAACCACAACCGTAACCTTATACTGTAGTTGCCTTGAACAGTTAATGTAGAACATCATAAAACATTATCAGCGAATCGTCCAACATCAAAGATCTTTCCTGGCCATAAAGTCGGTTGGTCATCTTATTGATTAAGTGATGAAAGCATATAGACACCAGCGTCTCCTCAGGAACATCATCAGCCATGCAAGCTTTATGATGCAAGCTTTATGAGTTATGATGAAACAACCAGCTCACCCCAATTGATAAAAAAAAAAAAAAAAAAATTCTGTTTTAACCCTGGTGGTGTATATGTAGATAGTTTTTGTAAATTTTGAGATTTCTGCCTCTACCTTAATACAATAAAGATTAATGGAATTGTCTTGCTCTCAGCATTGAAAAATTACATTTTAAAAACATTTACGGTGACATCTCTTTCCAAAATCAGTATTCCTCCAGTCGTTTTTCACAGCAGACATTTTTGACTTGTCATAGCAGGTGTTACTAACAACATTAACAATGGCTCTGTTCCATTAAGTGTCCCAGTAAGCCAGTTAGCCAGCGTGTACAACCCCAGGACCCTGAAAATACAGTCTTTATTAATGTGATTAATTACACCGGTGCTTCTCCTCTTATGACATGTCAAAATGTCAGGATGATCCACAGACCGCACTGTCAACTGCTCTCATTTGAACCAAAGAAATACAGTAGTCTAGGAAAACTTTTCACAGTGGATCATCATGCAAAAACACAGTTTATGGAAAGAAAATATAATTTTTTTTAATATACAAACATCACAACAACATTGACCTCCATTGTAGTGGGTTCTAGTTGTTGTGGGTTGTAATAGTGACTCAAAACCTGGACACATCAAAACTATCTGCACAGCTAAATACCACTGAAATATGCATGTTACTGTCCTTTTGTCCACATTTTCATGTAACCCACATGCCTGTCTTATATACGGTGGACATTTAGTAGTGTGTCAGGTACACAAATTCATATTTCCTAACCACAAACTGCCGTTTTCCCTACGGGCCGGCCACTCCCGGACCCTGTAAAACCCTGCACCACTTCTGTTTAAAACACTTATACAATCGCAATATGTCTTCTTTTACCAGACGTGCTACCTGTAAACTATACTCCCCCCATCCCTCTCTCTCTCTCTCTCTCTCTCTGTCTGTCTATGTCCCCCGCCCTCTCTCCCTGTCTCCCATTCCCCGCAGCTGAGCCCTGTAAATCAAGTTGAAACATGGCGCTGCATATGTGTGTGTGTGTATATGTTGCCTACTAACCGCTGCCAAAAAATGTGTCCCAACCGCCCCCTTACCTCCCTATACGTCTGCCTATAGGAGGAGGAAGAGCCAGAGGGGACGAAGGCATGCACCAGTGTGTGTGTGGGATTAAGTTTGGTGCTATCTGTCAGGGTCATACGGGTTGAAGGAACATATCCTGCACGCTTATCTCAAGTGGTGCAGGGAGAAAAACTAACCACACTGAAGAAAGAAAGAAAGAAAGAATAAAAATTCAAGATGGAAAAAATCATCAAAATTGTCTAAATATTTGACGGTTGACTACTAACCCTAATCTGCAGTGTCTTGTACTGTAGGTGCCGTTTAAAAATAAATAAATATGCCATTAGTTTGAAAAGCCAGCATCATGAGAGTAGGAAGTGTAAAGCAGATTACTGCAGCGGGATAAAGAAAGTTGCACTTCATACAGGAGAAGTATTTGACATCAGGTTGAACGATACCATGATAAACAAGTGAAAGGATCAGAATGAGGAACAGGTTATGAGCCAGCGGGCCCTTGGGCACAGACAGTCCCTCCCTCCCTCATAGCAAATTAAATTGCTTTACTAATTTTAATGTAGGCTTACTGTAGCCTAATTATGCATCATGCTCTAGTTATAGCTCTTAAAGTTGGCAGATTCTAAATATTAAAGGACTCAGATGAGCGGAAAGAAAACATGATTGAGACATCACTACTGTTAAATAAGCACTTTCTGTTAACAATTCAAACAGAGGATCTGGTTTAGGGGCCTGTGCCCATAAAGCCCGTTTGGTAATCCCTTCATGATCATGAGCATTTTGTCATTTCTTGAAAAAAATCATAAGGCTACAAACATAAGTATCTTTATAAAAGGGTCTAGCTTGTATTGCAATCACTAATACGCCATTAATAAATCTTTCTAGGGCTGTCAAAGTTCACAAATTTCTTTATTGCATTAACGCAACTTGCTATTTTTAGGTTGTAGAGGGCTCAGTTTTCAAGCTAGAGTGAAGATATGGTATCATATGAAACTAGAAAACCAAAGGAATCCATTGGTACCAACTATGCATACTCGCTTGTCAAGAAAGAGGCTAAATAACGCTCCAAATGTAGGCTAAATTTTGGCAAGGAAAAACTGGCATGACCATTTTCAAAGGGGTCCCTTGACCTTTGACCTCCAGATATGTGAATGAAAATGGGTTCTATGGGTACCCACGAGTCTGCCCTTTACAGACATGCCCACTTTATGATAATCACATGCAGTTTGGGGCAAGTCATAGTCAAGTCAGCACACTGACACACTGACTGGGCTGCAGTTTGCCATGTTATGATTTGAGCATATTTTTTGTGCTAAATGCAGTACCTGTGAGGGTTTCTGGACAATATTTGTCATTGTTTTGTGTTGTTAATTGATTTTTAGTGATAAATACACACAGACATTTGCATAAAGCAAGCATATTTGTCCACTCCCATTTTGATAAGAGTATTAAATACTTGACAAATCTCCCTTTTAAGGTACATTTTGAACGATAAAAAATTTGATTAATTTGCGATTAATCGCGATTAACTATGGACAATCATGCAATTATTCGCGATTAAATATTTGAATCGATTGACAGACCTACTAATATGCCATTTATAAATGTTTCTACACAACTTATGAGACTAAATACAAATATCACAGGCCAATGTTGCCACTGATCATATTTTATAGCTCATACAGTGTCAAGGAAGGGAGTCACAGTTACTGCTGCAATACAATCCAGATTTACTCTTCTAAGAAAGCAAAAGACTGACGTGATGATATGTTTTCAGCTCTTGTGTTAAAATAACCCACAACTTGTGTTCATGTAGTTGAGTTTTTGCAGAGACAGTGTGTGTGTGTGTGTGAGGGGAGAAAGTGTCAAAAACATGCCATATTTAAGCCGGACTGGCACACAGCAAAGACACAGGCTAACTGGTGTTTTATATCACACATATTGTCTCTTTTTACCATCTGCCCTCTCTCTGTGTGTCTCTGTATATCTCTCTCTTTTTCTCTGTCCTTCTTTCCTAAACTGTCGCTCTCTGCCCGGCTGATACAGGATCATGTATAACCTCCCACCGCTTCCTTTCTCCCTCTTCTCTCCATTAAAAGTGCCTCAAGGTCTCAACAAGGCAGCGGCACGTCCTCATATATCTCACCCTGACGGCCATCACGGCTCTGTAAATGCAGTTTCTGGCCTTAAAATGGCTCCTATTTAAATCGTTTCCGCTCGGCAAATGGTGTAATATCAGGAGTTAAAGGCGGCGACAAAAGTGGCAATATGAGTCAGAAGGCTGGTGGCCACAGAGAGAAATGAGACAGGGAGAATCTTTCTCATGGTCCACTGGTATATTTAGACTAGATGACTAGAGCGCACAACACAAACCGCCATGACTCACACAAGTAGAAGAGATTACAGACAAAATCAATCCCATCACAGACGGACACGTTTCGCCTCAACAGCCATTCACGTTTCTCACTACCTGTTTTAGTCAGGCCTGCAGCCAGATGTGTGTGTGTATGTGAATGTAAAACCTGTGTGAAAGAGGAACTGAGTGACCGGTATGTGTGATTATACTCGCTGGGGCAGGTGTTTGCAGTCAGCCCTGTCACTGGTCTTAACTTGGTAAGTTCAAGTGACACAGTGAAAATGGGAAATTCATATCGTCCTGAAAAAGTGCAGCTTTCAGTTGAGAATAAAAAGTTCCCACATTTCTTCAAATTCAGTTTGCAGGCACGTTATCATAAGGAAATGGTAGAGACTTAGTTATGAGGTCATATATTGCTGAGTGCTGAGAAGCGGCTGGTATATACACTGCCATATATAGTACATACTGTACACTGTAAACTATTTCTATTCACACAGTACAACAGAAATTCAACTCTTAGCTGGGTGAGCTCTTAATGTCTCAGAAACAAAAGAACTGGATTACCTTGATTGGAGCTAGAGCCCAAAAATATTGACTATTATCTTTTTCAACATAAACACAAAATATAGATTTACATGTTTGATAAGGATCACTTAAATTTGGATATAGAAGAATTGTGGCCGAAAAAATTTACAACACAAGACGTTTCACAGTTCAAAAATGAACGTCTCATTATACACCAAATATAGCAGCAAATTTTAAAGGTGCACTCCACTGCTTTAGCATGTCGCTTCCATAAAGTTGGGAGACTTACGAGAGATACATTTAAAAAAGGATGATCAAAATTGAAACAGCAGAAGCCGACATATTCAGACTTTTAGTCCCTCGTATGGGTCAAGCTTGAAAAACGCTTGATCCTACAATTCCCATAATACAGTAGCATCTTTCTTTATACTGTCTGCCTGTTAAACGCCCTTTCAAAATACACGCCCTCACTTTATAACTCCCGTCAAATATGTCTCAAGCCTAACTCAAGATAACCCTGATGACATCATTGGGGGCTACTCCAGAGCCACAGATGACATGATACATGCTGTTTTCACAAGTAGTAACTCCCTGCGATGAGTGAACCATCACCTGTATATGTACGAACAAAAACAGGTTCTTGGAAGTTTATTTTGAAAGGACACTATGCATGTAACAAATGTATATTGAAAAAACTTAATTCAAGATCCACTTACTAGCTTTTTCCGGTGCTATAAACCGCATGTCAAGGTCTTCATCAATGGATCACGACTGAAATAACTTTGCTTAATTGTCCATGATAACTGAGCAAACTTCATTCACTGATGAGGGCCATGAGATGCAGTTAAAAGCACCAGAAAAAGAAAGTAAGTGGACCTTGACTTAAAAAATTGGTTATTGAATGAACTTACTCGACAAAAAAATACTTGAGATAAGAAGATTAAATCAAATATATTTTCAAAAATGCACTGTATACAACAATTTATCCTTCATTTACTGACTCATTTCTGTACTGCAACTTTTTGTTACTTATTTGCTGAATATTTGTCGATTCGGATCTGTCTGTGACAAGTTAAACTCGGTCATATCAGTCGACTCTAACTGCACTGATATTAAACTGCACCTTTGGAACCTGAAAATATCTATACGTAGCTCATTAGCACCAGCAGACTCCAGCTCAGCACCAATTTCACCCCAGTGGCTAAAAACATTTGCATTCCACACGCAAAACAGCGAGCACTCCTGTAACCCCGGCCTGAGACCGACGCCCCTCCTCTGTAGCCAGGGTTGGGGGCTGTGTTGAGCTAATTAACCCTGTTAATCTAAGTGGCCACTGGGTCAGTATGCGTGTGTGTGTGTGAGTGTGTATGTGTGTGTGTGTGTGTGTGTGTGTGTGTGTGTGTGTGTGTGTGTGGCTATAGCTGTCTAACCCCAGCAGATGAGCCTTCACCCCAATCACAGCCCCCTTTTTTTTTTTTTGCTGGCAGCCTGCCGTCCGACTTGGCAGACGCACACTCGCGAGGGGTCTGGCGTGCACGTGTGTGCGTTTGTGGCTGTGTGTGCACGCATGCGTGTGCGTTTGAGCCTGTGTGTGATTGCACAAGGGAGGGAGGATTATAGATGTTGAACATACACACGCAAATGAGCACAGGGCCCGACCGGTCTGCATGGTGAGCGTGTGTGTGTGTGCGTCTGTGTGAGTGTCTGTGTTGTAATAAAGCCAGCAATGTTTTACTGGCCCGCTGACACAGTGCATAAAAAGATCAGTGGGCCAAATCCATTAGTGGTATAATTGCATTACATGGTAAATATTCCTAAAAGGTCAATATCTCCATTTGAAACATCACCATCATCACAGACCGCTGCAATAGAAACATGAATTCTGTGATTTTACAGAAGCTGAGGGGCATAAAATACCATTTCTAGGCATCTATTGTAGCAAAGATTTAACCAGCAGGACTGATTTTCCACCTCGGAACTGTCCAACAGATTATTGCATAATGAGTTAGGGTCTCATTTTGACTTTACTTTCCCTGAAACACAACATTTCTTGAGCATGTATTGCCAGTGGTGTCCAGGCCGGTCCTTTTTTTCCAACCAATACAGCCACTTATCTTGCTGATTCAAATCGTCAAAGTAAACAGAAGGGAAGTAATGGTTTTGGTTTAAAACAGCAACAGGCATAACTACTGGTTTACAAGAAGTCTAAAAATCCTCCTTTATATCCCTCTCAGACTGGGCACACAGGTCAAACTCTGCCCAGCCTTGATGAGCATCACGGGCCGGGAAAGTGATTTAATTCATAAGATATTTGTCTGAGAAAGAGACGGAACTAAACAGACCGAGATAACGAGGGTGCACTACGTGGGCGAGGGTGTGAGGAGAACTGAAAACGAAACTTACTTTATTCGGTACTTATGTAAAGTACTTCTGTGTAATTTTTTTGTATGGCACTGAAGCATGTCCAACACACTCAAGTCTCTATGTACAGTGAGGACAAGGGATTAAAACGCTGGGTGGAACATTGACCTGAATCATGATCACGTCTCCTGAATGACAGTGTGAGGAAGACATGCACTCAAATCTATACAAACACCACAACGTGACAAACTTCTTAGTGAGTTTGGCACCTTAACGCTGCGGCTAACTAACATTTTGTGATAACAGCGCCTGCATAATTGACTATTTTGATAAAAAGTGAGGAGAAGATCTTCCAAGGTGTCACTCTTATCCCCCTATATATTTCCCCCTTACACCTAATTTGTTGTTGTTGCACATACTCGTACACATACACATACTTTGCAACACAAAGTGCAAAGTATGTGTATGTGTACGAGTAGGTCTAGTGATGACTTCTGTGATTGTATTTTTGATGAAATGCCTTGTGATTGTGCTGCAAACCAGTTTCTCCACGCGGACAAATAAAGTATCTGTCTATCTCATCCTCTGCTATTTGTGACATGGTGGAAAAGCATGTGAGTTTGACTTTTCGTATAGAAAAGACAACATTAAACATACTCCAAAAATTCAAAATGCATAATGAAAAGGGACCCGCAAATGTCACTATGATCATTTTTAATTGGAGCGACGTTCTACAGAAGAAATAGTCCCTGTGAAACTAGATTATCCAGAGCAACAGGGACAGTGTTTCTGGAAAGATGCATTGCTGTTGAATTTTTTTTTTAAATGCTGTGAGCACCACAGCTTCACTGTATTGATGTGGAGGCAGAAATCTCAGAGTGAGAGACCTCAAAACCTTGACAAATGAAACGAAAGCTATCTCCACAGTTAGATATCACAAGAGGGAAGTGGGAATATATGTTTCTTTTCTGATAATTTTAATGAACCGACCCTTTAAAACAGAAAGGGCCTAACTGACTAGCTGACAACATCTACATTATGAAAATTAAAAAGTCAATATATGCGACACAGTTGCGTCACCGACTAAAGAAAAGATCGAGGCTGAAAAAAAAAGTGTGGAGGCAGACAGAGAAGAAGAAAACAAAAAAACGGGAACACACAAACACACAGAGGCAGCAAAGAAGACAACACATACTGTACAGCCTGTACACACAAACACACGCACACACACAGCCTCCAGGCTATTGTCCTCCACATTTAGGTCAGGCCGATACTAACAGCTTCACACACACATACACACACACACATACACACACTCCCCAGGAGGCTCTCCTCACCTGCAAAGAGGCCAGTTTGGACACAGTGTCAAAGATTAAACCTGTGTTTTATCTCAGGGAAAGGGGGCTGCTTGGGGGAGAGAGTGTGTGAGCTTGTGTGTGTGTGTGTGTGTGTTCACTCAGTCCTTTAAACCAGAGGGCAGAGGGTCGCTGGAGAATACACTCACACACACACAGCTGCCCTTCTCTGTGTGCGCGGTCAAGTAGAAAGGTGGATCTGTGTCAGGTAGCAAGGGTATTTACTGTTACTGAGACAAGCAGGCCGAGAAAACACAAACACAGCAGAGAGAGAGAGGAGAGAGAGACGTAGAGGGAGACTGAAAGGAAAAACAAGGAGAAATTGAGACAGAAACCAAAAGGTGGAGGAGGAAAAAGGTCGAGTGGTGATGCTTCGGAGGCCTCTGTGGTCAACAGTGTGCAGCCATGTGCGACGTCAGACATGCAAACACACACACACACACACACGCTGAGAGAGAGAGAGCATGTGTTAAAAGGGCAGAAACTGAGCTGACAAGTTATTTCTGCAAAACATAACTCAGGCATCAGTACACTGCAGATACTTCATTAAAAAAAACACATACATTCAAAAGCTCTATAGACACACAAACGCATGCAGTCATGGGTACCAACAGAAAAATAGGTCGGAGCTGGAGATGCAAAGGAGTATGAGAAAAGACCGATGTGATGCAGAAGTGTGTGTGAGTTAAGGCCGGTCCACACTAAAAGATTTCTCAAAATTGAACAGATTTCTCATAACATGCCGTTATGTGTGGGGTCTCTCACATTTTCAAAATCTAACAGTTTTGTTCCTATAGTGTGTGGTGAGCAACGATTTGGCCTAAACAGCACACCACACACTAACAGATTCATTCATGAACAACAAGACAACAAAAAAAACGAAATCTCGTAATCAAACGTGAACAAACACGGCGGATGACAGACAGGAAGAATTAGCAACGTTAGTTTTTTCACTACTTTGTCCTGAAAATTGACGACGAAGAAAAATAATGGATGAAGTCACAGAGACACGTTAAATAAACACTTGTGTTGTTGCCACAAATCAACAAATTGGTCCTCAATTTGTGAGGTCCATCTTACTACTAGTTTATGCTTCGCGTTTTGCATTAGCTCATGCATTTGCCACGGCCGCCATGATGGCAGTGGTTGTCGTTCCTTATGCAGTCAGCTTGGTTCTCAATTGGCTATTGTTTTTTCACACGTGACTGCGTCATCGGCTGTCCTCGGGGTTCCCCACACACAACAGGATGTCCCATTGTAAATATTGAACATGTTTAATGTTTCATGATTTGAAATCAGTGCGTCCAGGATGGACTTCCAAGCCGATTGGGGGATGTAAAAATGACTCTTAACAGACTTCACACCACAGGAATATCTGAAAAGATAATCTTTAGATCCATCAAAAATTTGTGTCTTTGTTGACGATTGTAGGAAGGGGGGGAATTGGGTCTAAAATCGGCTTGGCTCTTGTGCAGTGTGCTCCGCATTAGTGTGTGTGAATGACAAAGCAGTCATCCGGTCAGCTCTACTATAACAACGCCCTACATGCTCACTCATTTCTCATCCAAATCAGCGTCATAATATCCACACAGAGGAAACAAAAGCACATTTTCTGACCAGTAGAGCTGCAGCTTCTCTTTTCTTATGATCACCAGTGGACTAACTCCTTCATTTGCTCTCACAATAATCACTTTTATGTCCAAACGGACCATAAGGGAGCATTCACCTTCAACCAGAATCCACATGCTTTTCTAATCTCGGACAGTTTAATTAAGAGGATAAATAAGTGTCTGTTTCCAGGATGAAACACAGCAATGATTCCATCTCTAACACACACTCGGTTTTTTCTCTCTTCTCTTTCAATACTTAAACTCTAAAGCAGGAATTTCATGGATTATAAAACCTGGTGATCTGAATCTGCGTCCATAATGTCCGTTTAGTAGTCAGACAATAACCTGCAGGTTCAGAGGGAAATCTCTTCTATCTGCAGTTAAAGAACTTCATAAGCAATTGATAACGGCAGTTAGAAGATAAACTGATGACTAAGTGTCCAAGAGCTTTCCTCTGTGGTTATAGATTAACAGGAGACAGAGGGCGAGCAAGGTAGAGAGAGAAAGTGGCTGTTCTTTCATATGCACTATGTCTGAGTTACCAATAATTACTGAAACTATGAGTCAAAAGTTGGTCTGAAGAAAATAAATCTGCAATAATTCTGATAATGGAGCCAAACTGCCCCAAATCCGCTGGTTCTAGCTTCTCAAATTGGAGAGTTTTTCTGTTTTAAATCATTAAAAAGTCAACATCTTTGTGTTTTGGACTGTTGGTCTGGCAAAACAAGCAATTTGAAGACATCCCCTTTGGCTCTGAGCGCATTTTTTAACAATGTTTTTGACATTTCATAGACCAAAAGATGAATCGGCGAATGAATCAATGATGTAAAAAAATCCTAAACTATTGTACTCTTTCCTGTCTTCTCAAAACAGACCTTGACACTAAAAAACTCTACTAAAAGTTGGACTCATTTCAAATGTGTTGAGTCAAAAGAGAAGAACTTGACTCAGGTCAGAGGTGGATGATAGTGACTGGCTGATTTCACAAAGCATTTGGCAAAAAAAAAGGAGTTAAAAAAGAGGAAACGTCTTTAAAAAAATCATCGTGAACAATCCCCGGAGGAAAAGTCCCATCCCTAAGAGGCTTTTTTTGTTTATCTCTCACTTTGCTTATTTATTTATTATTTCTGCTCTCCTGCCACGCGGCCGGGGGAGCGAGGGACCACAGGTGCTCGGGTGAATCCGATGGACATCCGCAATTTATCATTCATACGCCAGTGACGGCAGGCCAGGCCGAAATATGGCACGGTAAACACAAACCATAGATCATTCACAGACACAGATACACACAGACAGCCGCAGACGCAGATAAACACACACACACACACATACATAAAATATGTCTTTGAAGACAGATGCTTTTATGCGTACACGGAGCCGGACACGGGTCACATCACAACGTGCTTCTTTCAGCGTGGTGGAGATATCTTTTTCTTTCCGTCTCTTTATTCCACTTTATCTTTGTCTCTCGTTTTGGGATGCTTGTCTCCCTCCCTCGCTTTCTCTCTTTTTCTTGTGGATTTCTGGCAGACTAAACACTTTAAAGCTTATTTGGCTCCCTCATTTGTACTATAACCCTGCGGACTGCACACAATTGTTTCTCCGGAACAATTATAGCTCTCTCTTTAGACTTTTTCCTGCTAAATCTGACCACATTCATATAAACCACCTGGTTTCCAACAAACTTGACACCTTAGTTCGATCTTTCTTTCTTATTTCTCAGGTGTAAATACACTGAAGAGATGACAGCTTCCCTCCCAACTCCTACACAAACTCCCCTTCCCTAAACGCCCCGTGCCTCCAAACTTTTAATCCAGGCTTTAGAGGGATGTATTACAGTGGGACATCACTGCTGGCCTGCATCTGCCAGAGCGAGCTGGGAGCTGATTTCTATGTTTACATAAGATTAGAGCGCAGGGAGAAAAGAAGGTAGCCGATATGGTAGCTCTGAGCCAAGCAGCGCTCATTTTTAATGCAGCGAGTGCTGCCACAAACAGCCTGCAGGAGAGGGGCTGAGGAGAGATATAGCCAAAGGTAGGAACAGTAAGTTACACCACTTACAGGCCTTAGGGGTGCATGTGTGTGTGTTATAATTATGGGTGCACTGCCCCGTCTATGCAGGCTTTGCAGCGGCGGTCAGGGATCTCAACCACCGATACATAAACGCTTCTTATTTGTACTATTTCTGAGTTGGCAATTCCAATAATGGAAAGAGCATTTAAAGTTAAAATATGTTGACGGATTTAAGAAGATCCGACTATTCCAATTGGACTTTTTGAGAGACAGAAATTCCTCATGAAGGAGCACGCTGAAACATTTCAACACCAGCGACCTTATCAAGAATTTCAAGGTGTATCATTGAGGGCAGAAGCTGTGACTCAGACTCAGTCATACGTTAAACATTTAAAAGAAATGCACCATACAAAACAGAAATATGCCATTTTCTCTGCTATAAAAGTCTGGCATGGAACAAGAATCTTGTAAAACTATGTGTATGCTAATGTCAAAACTATGGTTGACTGACACCTGAAATTCTAGGCTCAATAACTAAAGCCTCTAATAAAATAGCTTGAGAAGACTTCAGTTAGTCCTGGTTGGTTAGCTGGTTAGCCAATTCAGCAGTGCAATGAATATTGAAATGAATATTTAAGCTGAACCGATCAATATTTCTATATTACCAATGGGTTAAATGACCATATAGCCTCTTTCCCACTGTACAAAAAACCCACTAACACCAAATAACATCTGGCCTTTGTCTTCAGTGGGAAAGGTTACAATCGGCAATCAGTATTTATCACCATGACACACTAATTTCCAGCCCTTAACCGACACTTTCTTTGTCATCTCAGCTACAAATTTACAATTTCCGTTCGTCTCCGTCCGAGCAACGCCCGAACCTCGTTCCAAACTAGTCGGCACCGAGTTTGAATAGAGACTGAATAAGTAACAGATATAAAAAAATAAGTAACCACCATTTTTGCTTTTGTGTCATCGAAACAAGAACAGAAACAAAAAACAAAGGCATATTTGTCTACTGGCAATGGGAAAGGAGTCTATCGCCTATTTTAGCGGGTTTTCCCGCATCTAAAAGAACATATATACGTGCTAATTTTGGTGGGAAAAGGGTATACTATGTGATGACAAGTACTGATGAGTTCACACAGAATTATCACACAAAACAACAACAGCTGTTTTCAGCAAAAAAAAGCTCTGACAAACCAACTGTTTGCTACATGCTCAGCACCAAACAACAAACAAAGTTAGAGACTAGTTGGAGGTGGAGACCAAAACAGAGCGAAAAAGGAGAGTGAATATTGGACAAACCAGACACAAATAAATAATAATGTTACTATGTGTCTTCTGCATGTGTAAATATGCTACTGTTTCCTAACAAGGTAGCCATATGAACCTTATAAAGTGTATTTTCTGCCTGTGTTTCAGTCTGTGGTGTCCAGTTCACAGTTCATGTTGCATGTACTGACCTACACTGCAAACTAAAGTCCACATACCACCTGCCCTATCATATGGCACACACCCTCACACATACAGTACATACAGTATACACCCACTGACCCTTGGTAAATGACGTGTGACGTCAATGTACTGTAACACAGCCGAGCAAAACTGCTGTATGTCTGCGCTCACACACATATGCACGGTTACAAAAATGCTAAATACATAATATAATCAGAAATGTTTCATGTGTGTGTGCATCTCTGTGTGTCTTCATGCCTTTATTGTGAAACTCATGTTGAAAGTTCTGATTTGTGTTTGCACTGACCACAAGATTCAACATGGAGGCTATACAATATTGGCACAAATATGCAAAAATATTGTGCAAAGACACATAGGGAATTAGTTAGTCCAGAGTACATTTCCATTCCCTGGAACATCAGGACATGGCCTCTTTTAAACTTTCTACAAAACTACAGTATGTTGGGTCCAGATGTCACGTTCCCATCAACAACAACCTCACACATCTATACTGCACCTCTGAGAGCCACGGGCATCTGTCCAGTTTAACTAAACAAAGATGAATTTGGAGAAATGTCACTTCTCCCATTATTAAAGTTACTGTGAGGAACTTTTAAGTGGTTTTGAAACAGTCTCAGTTTAATGCTGAGGCCTTTTATGACCTACATAAGTAAACGAGACCATCAGCGAGAGGATTAGCTATTTCTATATAGTCATGCAGATTCATCAGAAACTCCTTCTGCTAAGACTCCAGCGAGGCCTCCGGCCAGGAGCAGAGCTTCATCTCGCTGCTCCGCCAGTCCTCGCTGGGAGCCAACACTGACACTACGCTACTAAAGACCCATGCCGTATTACTGGGCCCGCTGGAGGGAAGGGAGGCACGGGAGAACCAGAACCAGGACTGACTGGGGCAGACATTCAGACCCTGCTGCAGTAAAATGAGAGGTTTTCTAAAGGGAGTCTGGTGCTCGGAAACACTACCGCTTTTGTCCACAGGGACCACCAAAATCAACACAAAATTCCTCATAGTAGCTTTAAACATTCACTGAAAGGCATGTAAAATCACTGCATAAGAGCACATGATGCACTTCCATACAGAAAAGCAAAAGACAAAGTAACCATCTTGCATGTGTGAAAGATCAGAAAAAATATGAAATATGACATACTTTTCTTTCGAGATTCAACCATTTTTAAATTTGCCAGGTTTCTATATTCTATTATCTTCTTCTTGAAGGTGTGAGTATATTATGTGTGTGAGCTCCTATCCAGTAACTGTAAGTTTTATGGCTGCGTTCCTGTATGTTTACAGTCATATTTTAGTCACGCAACCCTCACTCTCCACTCGTCACCTTTGATCTTTATTACCAGTGTATGGGACAGTGTGTCCTGTACAACAGATGAAGAGCACATGCTTTATCATATGGGCAGAAAGGTTAAGTACAGTATGTTCGTGTCAATGTCAAAGGTCCAAATCCTAAATCCAGACATTTTCTCAAGCAGAAAATCAACCATTGAAGTACACGTCTACAAAAATGAATGCTGCGAAAGCACCCTTGAGCAAGGCACTACGCCTAAACAGTGCCCACTGGAGAACGACAACAGTGGAACGGGAGCAAGTTGAAACTCAACTGGTTGGAACCACTTTCCCACAGCGCTACAACCAGACAGCCAACCGATACCCAAGTGCCCTTAAGCAAGGCATCAAACCCACTGAACCTGCTCGGCAGCCAGCAGCAGCAGCAGCGGCGGCGGCTCCGGCAGTGTACATTTACAGAAAGTGTGTAACCCTCCCTCCTTCCTGCTGCACCTCCTGACCCCGGCTGTTGCTGTAAATATAAATGTGCTCCTGCACAGTCAACTCGCACTTCGGTTACACAAGCAGCAGTTCCACAAAGGTTAAAAATATGTATATTCTACTTCCTCCTGCTTCCTTTCTGCCCTGTCTATCTGTCTTTCTCTGTGTGTGATTTCTTTTTTTTTTGCTATCTTTCTGCCTCTTGAAGTGGAGGGCTCGGCGGGTCAGGGGCATTAGTGGAAATCTGCTGTTATTTTTTTTCTTCTTCTTCTTTTTCTGTGTGTGTGTGTTTGAACTTTTTTGTTGTGTTTTTTTTTTCATTTTTCTAGTTTACTTCTTTAACCCTCCGTGGCACCGTTTCCATGCCAGCAAACTGGTCTTAACTGGTCCTGTTGAACTATGTGTGTGTGTGTGTGTGTGTGTGTGTGTGTGAGAGAGAGAGAGAGAGGTGTGTGTGCATGTAGATAAAAAATGGGAATGAGAGCTTACACTGAACGCTAACAGTGGGTTAATATGCAGAGGAGTGTGTAGCCCCCGCACCCAACACCCACACCCACACACACACACACTATATGACACCAGTCTCATCAAACAGTTGGACGTCGGCCAAGTTCATCTGTTAATGGACAGCCACCGCCAGGACCCAGCCTTCCCTACCTCGCTCTACCCTCACCCTCTCTCACATCCCCTATCCCCCTAGGGCGCTCTACCCCGATGCCCTCTCCTACTCATCTCCCTGTCTCTTTTTGTCGTCCCATCCCACCTCTCTCCCAGCGTTGCAGATTGGGGCCTGCATTTCCCTTGTGCTGCAAAGATAAACAGTGTGTGTGTATGTCCCTTTGTCTGTCTGTCTGACAGAGCTCGGGGTGTGCTGCATGCACAAACACACACACATTCGTCTTAAGAGAGCACCTTTGAACAGACGCTTTTCAACAAGCTCACAAAACGAAAGAGTCCGAAATCAAACAAAGGCCAAAAGACCGGTTAGGTTTCATTAAATTAAGGGAGATAGAAAGTATGTGTGTGTGTGTGTGTGTGTGTGTGAGAGAGAGCAGCGTTAACTACAGTCCAGAGCATGTTGAAACACATCTGGCTTCCAACGGAAAACTGCAGCACAGGAGGAGGGGGAAAAAAAACGAGAGATCGACAAAGAAAGAGAAGGAGAAGGAAGGGGAAGACAGACAGAAAGAAAGAAAGGGGAGTGAAAAATGAAATAAAGAGCAGGTGAAGGGGCTTTTTTATTAGTATTATTATTTGCTTAAAAACACACACTCACACAAAAGACCGGCTTTTCCTCCTGGCTTATTTGTCGCGGGGCAAGAGTTCAAGGAATTACAGTCTCTTTCACACTTCAATATTTATTTAACAAGATGTCTTTATTTTTAAGTACATGTTTTTTTTGGGTTCGTGTTTGGGGGTCGAACATTTGAGGGGAAGTGAGATGAAGTAAATATTGCTATTGTTGCTGGCGCTGTAATTTTGAGGGCAATTTCGTCATTTTAGCTTCAGATAAATTATCGCATGATTCCGCTACAGGTAGGCACAAACTCTTGAGACTCTTGAAGGGTTTTATACTGTTAAACAAAACATTTTCTTACATCCCAGTTATAACGCTTTAAACAGAAATCGGATACTCTTCATGGAAGGCATTGATTTTTTTTACATAATTCCTTTAAAACACCTCATTCTTATATAATTTGCAATAATATCTATTATTAATCTACATCATAACGATTCATGTCAACATTAAAAATCCTAAAAATATCAAAATTTTTTAGATTTTTTTTACCCCTTACCGACAATATCAGTTACCATTTTTTTTCCACATTGACCACACACAGCTGAAATATTAGTGTACATTAGTGTATTACTAAACGCACATGCACACACTCAGACAAAAAAAAAAAACGTCTATAAAGTACATTTTAGCGGTTCTTTATCCGTTTTGGGGGTATAAATTATCCATTAGATTTCATCATATCTTACCGGGGCAATTACATCAAGAAAATGATAGCGGGCACCGGATCAATTATGCATGCCCTTGGCCAAAGACCAAGCATCGGGCAGAAGGAGAGGGTTATGTACACACACACACACACACACACACACACATGTGAAGAAGAGGAGGATCTCATAGATGTGGCCCATCAGTTCATCTTACTGCCTAAAAAGTTCATACGCTTAATAATTTAGCTGTGCTCTGGATACAGTTTCCCAGCTGAATATTAACAACTTTGAAGTGAGTAACAGCAGCCAGAGGTATATAGGGTGTGTGTGTGTGTGTGAGTATTTGTAGGGGGGCTAAAAGAGACCTCAGGAAACAGGCCTTGTGAGTCCCACCGGAGACAACCCCTCGAAACACACACACACACACACACAATCCTTCCCCACGGCTGCGTCCATTACACCGCCGTTTGTAACATTGCTCATTTCTGGGCAATTAAGAATTCCTTTTCATCGCTATGTAGGTTCACATATCTCCCTCACAGCACTTGTACACAAACTGGGAAGACGTGAGGAAAAAGAGGAGTGTGTGTGTGTTAGGGGGGGAAGAAGGGGAGGGTGAAAAGATGAGGGGGGGAAAAAAGCAACAAAGGGAACCAGAGAAGAAAACAGAAAGATTAGCGCCCGTGCACCAGTTGTTCTTGTTTGTTGTTGCTGCTTTTCCATCTTTGTTCTCATTTCCTTAATTGTCCGGCCTCATTATTAGATGAAAATTGATTTATTTTATTGAATTTTTTCTTTTGTCTTCCTCTCACCAAAAAAAAAAAAAAACACTTTCAGAAACCTCTTTTTGAGTACAAAGGAAGCATTAGGTGTGAGGGGGGTTTACGCACAGGTGCCTATTTTCTTGTGCACGACAACCGCGTGACACAAACACAAGAAAGAGACGTATTTTTTGGCGAGAAGCAGAACAATGGAATTATTTTTCTTTCTCTCGTTTTTTCTTTTTCGCGAGTTTTCGTCCATGTTTACAGAGAAACTCACTTAAGAAGACGAATCTCCAAAATGGCAGCCTTAGATGGAGTCGGGGAGGGACGAGGAGAGAGAAAAGAGAGGTATCTGACATCTGTTTGTTCAAGGAGAAACAGAGAGGAGGGGGGGCGACTCTAGAAATGAATAGGCTGACAGAGAGAGAGAGAGAGAGAGAGAGATGGGCATTGAGAAATCATTTTACCATGTCAAGACCGACACATACAGGAGCAAGCCAGATGGTTTGCATTGGGTATACTTTGTGTGTGTGCGTGTTTATGTGTGTGTGTCTGTGTGTGTGTGTGTGTGTGTGTTTGTGAGAGACAAGCAGTGTAATGAGGGAACAGACGAGACATCATGTAAATTAAATATGTCCAATCTCTGGCTCGGCTCTCAATCTTCGCACAATTAAAAAAAAAAATGCAACTTTCATTTATATTAGCCTAAAAAACAGCTCACACACACACACACACACACACACACATCTCTCACCCAAGGCACAAATGAGAAAACACACACACACACACACACAAACACCCCTTGACATGCCGGCTCTGACAAGCGTAGCTGATGTGCGCCACGAATGCGCATGGTAATAGGCCAATCAAAAATGCAAAACAATTGGCAATTACTGTGAGGACCTAATGGTCATTAGAATTTACAACTAGGTAATGAACTAAAGTCTGCCCACTGCATGCATATTCATAAAGCTATTTGAGCTTTTGAAGATTAAAGTAGCGCTTAAAATTCAAATGAGCCTCCGCAAATTATAGGAAAAGTCGGTGGTGCTGCTGCTGGTGGCGATGGGGGAGTTCCTTATACATGTTGTGTTTGTGCGTGTGTTTATGTGTGTGATGTTTTAAGCATTATCAAATGGTATGGTTTGGAAGTAGCTCTGATGCAAGGTGCTAAAGAGAAAAATATATTATCCTGGACAGGAGCCTTAAGTAAAATCCAACAATTTATGTAACTTTATTGTATCATAACACATTCCCCAGTATATTATATGAAAATGTATTTGTGGGGTGGGTGTCGCCATTAGTTCTGTTTTTGTTTTTTCTTTCTTTTGTTTTCTTTTGTTTTTTTGTTTTGTTTTGGATTTTTTTTTTGGAGGGGGGGTATTATTTTTTTTTTATTAATATTATTTTTTTAAATATTTTTCTCAATTAATGTTTTGTTTTAAATTATGTAATTTGTTTTTATAATTTCTAATGCATATCTTGAAAATCAATCAAATTTGATCACAAAAAAAAGCATTATCAAATGGTGTATTCCTCGACGTGGAGAAGTGTAATTAAGGGTTCTGGGGTTTAACATGACAATAGCTATATTTTGAGCTTTTATGTATATTTTTAAGTATTACAGGAAATATTTTTAGAGGTAAAATTGTCCAGTAATTCAGAAGAAAATAGCAAAGATTAGAGGGAAAAATAAACATAATCCGGTGCATCAGAAATATGTCTTCGCTGCTCTCCTGTCAATCAACTCTTTCATTTGTCTTACCACTTGTGTACATTGTACATGTGTACGTGTTGTGCATGCATATCTGCATGCTCGTGTGTATTTGTGTGTGTTGATAAACCTGCAGATGTGGGGAAGACTCATCTATCCGTATATTTTTATTATCATTATTATTATTTCTTGCACATCCTCGGGTATGGTGAGGTTTGAGGATTGGAGTGGTTTAGATGTGGCATAGAGTAAGAGAAATGATTGTATTTATATTTACAGTATGATGTAACACAAAGTCTCTACATATATTTATGTAGTATATCAAGTTAACTCTGCATCTGTGTGTGAATACAGTAGGGGTCAAATCATACACCAGGCCTTGACTAGTACATACAGACACACGAAAAAAAAGAAAAAAAAGTTACATGTAAACAGCTTTTTACAGACTGTGACGACCATGTAATGTCAACCTTTCAATGTTAACAATGCAATTTATATACAATCCACTGGATTTCATATTGTTTTATTAGCCTATAAGAAGATGAAGGAGGAGCATTTATTATTACCAATTATTTTAATTATTGATTAATCTGCTATTTTCTTACTTAATAGTTAATAGATTCGTCTATAACGTGTCTGAAAATAGTGAAATATGTCAAACACATTTTCCCAGAGCCTGAGGTGACGTCTTCAAATTGTTTGTTTTGTCTGACCGACAGTCCAAAACCCAAACATGTTCAATTCACAACGATAAAAGAAAGTAGCAAATTCTCACATTTTGTCGCATATCTGTCAATCGACTAGTTGAAGTGATTAATTGTTTCATCTCTAGAGCATTTAATCCTTCATTTTTGTATCTGATAAATTCACCTGATTTGGAGATACGTCGTTTTTTCCTGAAAAGTGACTTACTTATTTAAAAAAATGTCCACGACATCATCACTATAAATGATTGAGCTTGTGTTTAACTCCTCAGACTGTGTTAGTTAGTAAGACAGTCAAACACATTGTTAAATGCCATTAGGGGCATGCGTGCGTGGTTGTCTTCTCTTGTAGTGAGTTGTACATGTAAAAAAATATTTATATATATCAAGTGAGCTGCCTGAGATGGTAAGAATTACATATGTTATCCTGCCTTGAGGATGACTTTGTTTGGCACTAAACATGCTTTTGATTTTCTGAGAAGAAGGATGTGAACGTGTGGAGAAGGTGGTGGGAGTGAGAGAAAGAAGCAGAGCTGACGCTCACAATGCCAGAATAAAAGATTATAGAGCCACTCATACGGAGCTGTGTGCGTACACTATACTGTATGTGCTCTACTTTATCAACACACACACACACACACACTGTAACTGTGTGTGTGTGTAGTTGTAGTAGTAGTTCAGCCAAATGGGGAACATGAAACCAGAGCAAGGAGCCAGGCCCTTCCACACACACATGCACGCAAACACACACACACTGGCCACACACATATTGCCAGCTCAGCCCTGGCACTCTTTACCAGGGAATGTCCTGCATCCACGCTGCCAGCTCACACACACACACACACACACACACACACTCTTTCATGTTCACTCACACACACACATACATGTAGGCATGCTGTATAAGTAATAACAGGTACATACAAAGAGAAGCACTGGCGAGTGAACACATATCTAGCCAGTGAGATCTGAATATGTGTGTGTGTGTGTGTGTGTGGTGTGTGTGTGTGTGTGTAGAGCCAGTCTGTAATCCAGTGGCCTATATAAATAAGCTTTGTAGTGTATAAACAGTTTTATGAACAGGCCTTCAACTGCCTTCAACATAATAAGAGAGCTGAGTTGCATGTGCACCCCCTGAGCAGACCGAGCAGAGTGTGTGTGTGTGTGTGTCTATTTTGTGAGTGTGCACAGGAATAAACACACACACACACACAGCGAGCAGCGAGCGAGCCAAAAACAGCAGCTTTCCCTCTCACCACGAAGGAGTAGATGTAGCGTGGATGTCGAATCACTCGCGTAAACACAAAGAGCCAGATCAATAAACAATCCTCCATCACGGGGCGCGTACAGTAGCCCGCTTGACGTCACTGACACACTGTCGCTGCCGATGCGAACGCTGCAAACTGGGGAAATAACATTGGTCTTTTTTTTAACGCCTTATTGTTCTCTGTTTTTAGAGACGGCTCGCCGACCACGACAATCTGGGAGATCTTTTTTGTTTTCTTCAGATCTGTCTCAATCTTTCGGTCATCGCCGCTGCGGTGTGTCTGCGCCGCACTTCCCAGGGATCAGCTGTCAATCAAAGTGCGTGGGCGGCGTGACGTCTTTCTCTTGGATTTTTTTCTTTTCTTTTTTTTACCCTTTGATGTTGTTGTTGTCTGTCTCAGCCGCGGTGGCGGTGATTGCCGTTCATGCCCTGCTCTTCTTCTATTTATTCTAAACCCCATCGCCGCACACGGCTTCCTGTGCAACCAGACAGATTTGTCTGAGGAAGAGGCTCCGGCTACTGGTGTAAAATCATTCACTGTGTTCAATAATGGTGACAATGATGAATCTAATTTGCGCTGTAAACACACAAAACAACTTTCAACTGTTATTATGCTGTTGCCTGTACAGCATCCATCTTCCAACCGCTAATGTGACAGTCTATCGATCACCACAGAGAAACTCTCGTCTCGACTCTTCCCCCACTCCACAGGTCAAAGGTCACATTGGGAGCAGCAGTAAAAGTCTTGCTCAAAGGCACTTCAGCAAGTTCTGGGTTAACCCAGTCAATTTAGGGGGAACTCCACAGATTCACAGTCTCGTTTCTTACTACTCAGCCTGAGAAAACCTCTGATGATATCATTGTGATGTCATCAGGGTTATCTCAGCGTGGGCCTAGAGACCACAAATTTATAACAGAAAGCCTGCGTTACAAACTGGAGCTATAGAGGCGAAGTCCCGCCCCTTCTGGTAGACCACCATGGGACTTTATTTTGGAAACAAAAACATGTACGGTAGTCAATGGCGAGAGACAAATCTTTTTTTGGATTCCATTTGAATTGTGGCATGAATCACTCATATGATGTTTGCCAATTTAAAACGTAATTTTGCAAGTCAAGAAAGTCTTTGTAAAACTGTTGAGGTATCAGACTGTGAAAATGCGTAATTAGAAAGACTACACACCCAAAAGTTGCGTAGTGACGTCTCTCTCTCTGAAGCTACGATGCCTGTGTGTTTCGTAACGGGATGTAGTCACACCAGCAACGGGTGTTGCTCGTTGTTTTGCTTCCCAGTTGAAAAAAAGACCAGGAGTCGCTGGATAAAACAAATCAGGTCAGATAATGTTACATTTGTGCGTGGAACATAGCTACGTTAGCTAGCTAGCTAATGTTGGGGACGTATATTGCGCAAGACGAGAGATGTAGTTCACTGAGCGGTTTCACACCAACTAAATGACACTACAACAAACCTACGACTAAATAAGACTTTCTTGACCTGCAAAATTATCTTTTTAAATTGGCGCAATTCAAACAGGATAAAACAAATATTTGTCTCCTGCCGTTGACTAGCGTACGTATTTTTTTCCGAAATAAGGTCCCATGTGGTCCACTGGAAGGGGCGGAACTTTGCCTCTCTATAGATGTAGGTGTTTACTGGGGCAGGGAAGGTTTTAAAACAGTTGCATTATGGGAAATGTAGGCATTTCTGGAGCTTGACCGACACTCAGCACTAAAAGCGAGGCTATCTCAGCTTCTGCTGCCTTCATTTGGACCATTCTTTCTTTAACCTGTGTCTCATGAGTCCCCCAACTTTATAAAAGTGCAATTCTAAATTGCCGGAGTATCCCTTTAAATAAAGAGCCAGGACAAAAGCAGACTAGATTTAGTTCAGCAATTCAATGCTGCTGCCCTAATACTATCTTATGTAACAAAATAGGGGTGTGTGTGTGTGTGTGTGCTGTGAGCATTACAGGATAAAGGACAAATCAACAGGCTCACCGTTCTGGACTTTCCAGGCACATGGCGAGAGAAAAAGCAACTTTAAATTCACATTGAAGTGCTTCACATTCTATTTTGGGCAACACAAAGCTTTTCTTTTCCGCTCCTTGTTTTATTACTACGTCCAAAAATTTGTCAGCAGTGAATTCCAAGTTGTTTTTTTTGTCGGTTCCGTCTGGATTGCAGACGTGCTCTGCAAACACACACCCACACATTTACAGCAAGACAATATTCAACAGTTCAGTTCAGTCAATATGGAGTTTTTTGTCAGTGCTTGAGTATAAAAACACGGTACAGCCTTGTTGGCCCCTTTGGTGGCAGATTATTAGCTTTTTTTTTTTTGTCATTCCAGTGGCCTGCTATCCTGCTGCTGATGTTTTCTGCACACACGAACGTGTTTACACGCAGTAAGCTCATTCAAAACGCCGACACAGTCAGACTCTCACAGCGCCGGGGAGAGAAACGCTGGAGTTCAAACGCACTGCACTCGAGTCCACTAAATAAAATCTTATGTTGAGAAAGAATGAGAGAGCAACAATAGATTAGTAACGGCAGCCAGTGTGTGAAATCTCTTTGTAGGCTCGCCGGGATGTGCTACAGCATGAGACACACACACACCAAACATACTGTAATTGATTCAGTATCAATTGGCTGTCCCGGATTTGCATTGACTGCTAATGTTGCAGAGAGACATGAGCCAGAAGGGAAAAAAAAAAAAAAACAAGAAGAGGAGGGAGAGAATAGACATGAGATAGAGAGAGATCTGACACCGAGCCAGACAATGATTGGGTGTTAAAAATGCACTAATGTGTATTGAGGTGGGTAGCATTAGCCAGTGATGATAAGCTAATTGCTAATCACTAGATCATAGGCTAACAATACTCATGTTACGAGGCTTCAAGCCAGGATGACTCTTCAGTGGGCTGACCATAATGGAGGACTGAAAACCGGATATTTTTGGGGCTAAAAATATCAGTACGTCTGATGAATTAGCCCCAAGAAATTTTGGGATTTATCACCATGCACATGTATTGATAATATCTCTGTTAATGAGCGAATATTGCTAGGCTAATCAGCCAATATTGCTCAATAAAATCAGTGGTCAATAAGATGAATAATTCTTTTGTACTGGCTGCATATCAATTCCAGCTCATTAACACACATATTAGGGACTGATTTTACATCGAGGAAAGGATTAAATTCCCAATTATGAGAAATCAATTGGCAAAACTGGACAGCAGAAAATTGTAGAAATAATCCACAAAGAATTCATTCTAAATTTCAATTTTTTTTTTTTTCAATCACAACCACTTTTGGTTAAAAGAAAAAAAGAAAAAAAAGAAAGAAAGAGCGAGACATGGCCGTCCACACACATAAATGTACACACACACACACACATGCAAAACCCCTCTCTTTTGAGACATTAGCGATGCTGTTTCTGAATGAGGGGCGCCTCAGGGATTATAATCAGAATTTTCATCTCAGTCAGGGATTAATAGAATAAATGGGCAAGAGAGAGAGAACCCTAACCATGTGTGTGTGTGTGTGTGAGTCTGTGTGTGTGTGGTGTGGGTGGGCGGGCATGCTGCCTTTTTGCATCACTGATCGGCGTTTTCGCCTGTGCAGTGCTCCCTCCCTCACACACACACACACACACACACAGAGACAGGTAATGTCTCAGCTCTCCTCGGTCGGAGCTGTTTGATATGTAAATAGCAGCAGCGTTCCGGCACAAGTCCGATGCTTTGTGTTCCTCTTGAGCCTCGCAGCGAGCACTCTGACCGTATACACATTTTACAACAAGCAGACATGCAGCCATCACGTTGCATATAGGCAGAAAAAAAAAGCAATATTCAGAGATAAAGGGCGTCTGATTTCCTACAATACAATGAAAATATCCCCTGGATTTCCCAAAGAAGTCAGAATGAAATATTATTCCCATAAGGGAGTAAATCCCTGAAAAAGACAAGAAGATAAATTGAAAATGATGGAGTTCGGATCATGTTTTTACTGATTAAAATCCCTACAGATTGAGCAATATGGACGCAAAAACCTAAACTCAATAGTGTTAAAATTTAAAATATTGATGACCAGTATTAAACTGGCATTAAATCTTTGAGGTAAATGTCTGAATGTGTGATTAATTTCTTGTTATGCTGGTCATTTAGATTCCTTACTGGCTGTATAGTAGAGGCCTCACATACTGTAAGGAAAACCTACGAGACACAGTGGAACACCAAGTCAGCATTTACAAATAAGAAACACACACGCATTCCTCACTCGCCTCCTTTTTTTGTCATTAGGAATGCTTTTGGACGGCGGTAATCGCGGCTGAAATTCCAGCAAATTTGTTTTTTTTTTCTCTGCCTTTCACATATTTACTTCACCGTGACAGTTTGGGGTCAATTAGGATGAAAGCTGGGGGTCGGGGGGGAGAAAAAATACTGGCTTTAATTATCGCCTATTAGAATGGATTGCGTAAATTCAGCATGGGAGGTGAGGAGAAAAAAAAAAAGCATTGATTAAAGAGCACAGACGTAAATAAAATGATGAATTCCTTGTGCAGATGGATATTTTAAAAGTTTTCGTGTTTAAAATTCCAAACAGCAAACCTTTAATAATGCTCGGCCTGTCTGCTGTTCGGCTTTGACATCAACATCAGACAAGATATATAACGCTGCTGTCCTGTTTTCTTCTCCTGTCTGAGTGTACAGCTGTTCCTACCAAGACGTTCCCACACACAACGCTATTGAGGCAACCAGACGCCTGTATTATGATGTAAATCGCTCTAATAACCCAGTTTAGCTGGTGAGTGTCTGTGAGAGAGTGTGTGTGTGTGTGTGTGTGTGTGTGTGGGAGGGGGTGTTGAAATGTATAGTCACTGCAGAGACACAAGCAGCTCTGGCAAAAAACAAAAAAATGTTGCCCTAACTCCTTCCAGCTGACATACAGTAGATAGATTTGTCTCGAGCCGGCAAAGGTCAAAGGTCAAACGCATTTTTGACAACAATTTTCCTCAACACTTCCTGTTAAGAGTAAAAAATTTTATGAGAAACGACAAGCAGGGCCTCGACCAGCGTATTGTGCTTATTTCCTCAACCAACTCCAAAAATGGAAAAACAAACTGCAACATTTAGGATTCCTGAGCTGCGTTCAACGAGCAAAGTGATAAAGTGTATATTTTGCTAGTGTGTTTCCGCTGCTCTATTTCATCTTCACCCCCTTTTTTCTCTCCACCCCCCCTCTCTCTCTCTCTCTCTGTAACGGCTAATTTAGTACAGGCAGCCCGCCACTAAAAACTACTGCTAATTAAAATGCACAAGGAAGGAAAAAAAATGGCACTGCAACAAATAATTAGTGGTGTTAAGACGCTTTAAATAAACGACTTTCCCTCTAAGAGCAAAACTAAAACTGGCTTTTCCCTCTCTCTGCTCGCCTCTCATTTGATTCTCGTTCGGGGGAAAGGAGACGGGTAAAAAAGAGAGATAAAACCGGGGGGTAAAAATCGTGCGTTTTTACCTATGAAGTTTGGTGTGGAGGTAAAACTCGGAGCGGGGGAAACAGAGTGAAAGAGATGGAGAGCTGGGCTGCATTTAGTCGGGTAAGATGTGGCGGTGGAAGGGGGGGAAACCACACCGAGAGCAGGACACATCTGCTAGGGCCACATGAGAGAGACACACACACACACACACACAAACTGACGCACACGTTATGCAAGAACACACACTCTGTGCACCCAATCCCAGAGAGAGGCTGCAGTTACTCCCCAGACTGAAAGTCACACACAAACACACAGTTTTCCCTACATCCAGTTGAGCCACTGATCTTCTATCTGCACACACAAACACACACACTTACACTATTGTCTCACA
The DNA here is from genome assembly GCA_916700685.1 of Adelosebastes latens. Taxonomy (NCBI): domain Eukaryota; kingdom Metazoa; phylum Chordata; class Actinopteri; order Perciformes; family Sebastidae; genus Adelosebastes; species Adelosebastes latens. The sequence goes on from CAKAKR010063078.1 coordinate 63,378, forward strand.
AGTGCACTAACACACTGACCGGTGGTACCACAAAGTCAAGGTCACCCACGTCTCTTTGCTGCTGGCCTGTGGGATTTGATCACCATGGCCGAACTGGGTAAACTGGGAAAACACACTAACACACACACACTTTCTGAATTGGATTAGATCTGCTACATTGTTTTACACACACAAACATACACACTGCCCTTTACACTAGTCAGTAAAGACAGAAGACTATTCACACACACACACTCAGACGGAGAGAGAAAGTCATCCTAAATCAAACCAGTGTGTGCGCTTTTTGTTGCCAGTTGTTAAAAACAGAACAGAGGCGTTTTCTCTCGGGTTTCCTCCCCACCTGTGACGACCCTCTGTTGTTGTTTGTCTGACAACAGTCACCCCACCCATCCACCTCATCCCACCCCCTCAAACAAGTCCCAGCCAATCAGATTTCTCGCCTTTAACAAGGATTGGCATGTGTCCCCCTTGTGCTCAGACTACTACGGCCCCCACAAGGTTTGGATGGAGATCATGGGGCAACATGTAGTCTAGACTACGCTGGCTTGTCGTACCACAGCACGCCCACATTGGGTCTGTCGACGATATAAAAACAAAATCTGACGTTTCAGAAAACACCCAAAAATGGACGCCCATCCAGGGCAAAACACACACACACAAAACTACAATGTGCCAATCAGAAAAGTCAAATCTGGGCACTGAAAGCTGCTTCTGTGCTAGAGGAGTTCATTTATCCCTCGATGAGTAACACTTCAGCAAATGTTTAGAGGAAAGAGAACTACTTATCGTCTATTTTTAATATTACTGTCAGATTTGACCTCCTTATCACACAAAGGCCGATACATAGACATAATCACACCCTCTACAAAGACAGCCACTGTCTCAAAAGATCATTCATACTATTCACAGGGCAAGTGCACAGCACAACGACATGACGTCTCCTCCGGCTCACGAGTGTAATAAAAAAAGGTGATAGCACAAAGGTGACAAAGGTGTGTTTGTTGGTGTGGAAGCAGGTCTAGTTACCTGGGAGGGGCTCCTGTTTGGGGCAAATCCCCCGGGGCAATGAGAACCGGTCATCGTCATCATCTGCCAGCGTGGCCTGGACACCCACTTCCACAGGCCTCCGCCTGCGCAGGGAGCCAAATGCGGGCGACGGGGTGAGGGCCAGGCCAGGGGAGGGCGAGGGGGGCTTGTCCAGCCCCCGGCCCACGGCCAGGCAGGGCGGCCCGTGGCATCGCTTCCTCTTGTGCTCTATGAAGAGCAGGATGTCCGCCAGGGGGAAGGTGGCTTGGCACTGGCCGCAGGTCAGCAGGTCCTGCTCCAGAGAGGGGTGAGCGTCGTGACCCAGCCGGGCCAACCGGCCCACGGCGGAGCCCGGGTGGTGCCCGTTGAGGCTGCCAGTCTCCTCCGAGTGCTCCGAGCAGCGCTCCGACAGCTCCTCCGACGAGACGACGGCCGTGGAGAGGGGCTCGGCTGCTGGCGGAGGCAGAGTGGGGGGAACGAGCACAGAGGAAGAGGGAGAAGAAGAAAGGGGGTGGGAGGAAAGAGGGAGAGGGAGCAAAAAAAAGGGGAAATTAGAAGGTGACGCTTACTCTCAGCAAAAAAAAGCAACAACCACATGTTTATATTTTTCTTTTTGTCTCTTGTAATTTATATTGATGCAACTATTAGTGGGAATAGATGACAAGAGAAGAGAGCACACAAAACATTTCTCTGTCTGTCACATAGAGGATCAGAGTTAAAGAGGCAAAGCTAAGCAGAAGACATGTGGTATACACACAATAAGGGGGTGAGAAAATGTGCCTTGTAATGATAGAAATGCATGTAATGCAGGAGAAATGATTACAACGCGAGCTGATCTGGATCACACATCATAAGAATAAACGGTGGGAAAGAGGATCCTGAAAGCTCAAATCAGATTCCTCAAAGACAACAATTTCATAGCCAATGACAGGGGAGGCTTGGAAAATGATGGTTAAACACAGCGTTCACCAAAAAACTAAATATGTGGATGATGTTTGACTTGCCTAACCTTGTTTGTACAGGTTTTGATCCTGTAATCAGCAGAAAGGGGAAACTGTCACAAACATGTTCAACATATGTGCCGGGGAAAAGAGAAGAAGGGAGAGAGAGTGTGTGTGTGTCAGGGAGAGGGAGAACTCTTCCCTCGGCCTCGATTACATGTGCCTCACTTATAGTTCTTAGATACCAGTCGCTTGTACAGCGGGAAATCTCCCCAAAATGAGCCGTTCAACCCCGATTCCTCACCCCTCCGAGGCCGGATTAACTCCTGACTACTTTTTTAAGACGCCTTTTGTCAAGCTCCGACCGTCCTGCGGTGGAGGGAGAGAGGAGTGCGAGCAGAGCGGCCCGCTGAATTAGAGGAGCGAAACGGGAGAACATAATTCACTGTCCCTCTTTTTAAAAGGAAATCTTCCAGTCCAAGGTGAAGAGTCTGACTCTGCGCTAGCCGCCTAATGCATGTTGACCTTCTTTACTCAGCCGCCAATTTCACATTTTTAATGAACTTAAAACCACTGAGAATCAAAAAATAGATTTTAATTTTCACTGTCTGGGTGATTGGTGCAGATTTTGTCTGATAAAAGGGATAGGGTTCCTGTGCATGCATGTGTGTGTGAGAGAGTGTGTGTGTGTGTGGGAATGCACAAATGTGTGTGTGCGTGTGTGTGTGTGTGTGTGTGTGTGTAAGAGAGAGAAAGAGAGATAGATAGGGTCTGAATGTGGACTACATCCCCTCAAGGAAATATCATTTGAACGACGCAATCCTGCGCGACATCTGTGTGCAAACTGGGACATGGAGATAACATGATAAATTCCCGGCTTGCACCACCACCACCACTACTACCCCTCTCCACCCTATCAACACCCCCCTCCATCCCTCCCTCCTCCTCCTCTTCTTCCTCCTCCTCCTCCTCCTCCCCATCCTTCTCCTCTTTGATTTAACTTCAGGTCAACACAACGCCACGCAAGTTACACAACAGCTCCCGGTGGAGGGGTGGGGGGGCATTAAATTCACGGGATAAAACAACAACAAAAAAATCTAATGAAAGCCACATAAGCCCCTCACCTCTTAAGTTGAACTCAAGAGTGGATATCCGGCGTTTGAAAAAAAAAAAAACATTTTGTGGATTTAATAGGTGCATGAGGAGGGTTAGGGTAAGAGACCTAAATAAGATTTAGAAGAAAAAAAATCAAAGCAGGTCTCCATGCACAGAGTTCAATTTCAATCAAATAGAAACATGCACTTATTTGTGTCTATTTTTAAGACAGTGAAACTGGGTGAAATAAACAGCACGAGGAGCAGAGAGGAGTGTCTTTACACCACATTAATATGTCAAATCACATTTTCTAAAGGACAAAAAAATGAAGGTATAAATATACTCTCGACTAGAAATCATTTTACTACGCTTTAGGTTAAAAGTTCCACCTGTCTCATAAATCTATAAAACTAAAAAAACTCATGGAGGAAAATTGTCTCTCTGCCCTCAAAAAACTATTTTAAATATAATTCCATCTTGGCAAAAAAATATGAAAAATACTGATAAAGTAATTTAAACTGGAGGACATGTAGAGTTGTAACACTGAAAAAATACACTGTTGAGTCTTGTTGCATTGTACTACTTAAATTCAGCCTGATCATGCAGTTAAAAAGCAAACACTGGACGTGTAATATGTGCTAAATAAGCCAATAGAAATATAGAATTGTTAGAAATATAGAAAATGGAAATACAGGTGCTAAAAACAAGAAATAATGGGTGTTTGCTTGAGAATGACAGGCCAGAATCTGTGCTCCATTTGTAACAAATGTGAATCTGTAAGCTAAATGAAATGTGAGTGTGTGTGCTGTAAGGGTTGAGGGGTCTGCAGGCATATTACAGTGTGGCTGCATATGCTGATTGCATGTATGTTAAAAATGTGATGCACAAAAAGAGGAGATAGTGGTGGAGAAGGTGGAGGAGGACATGTAGAGTTGTAACACAGAAAAACACACTGTTGAGTCTTGTTGCATTGTACTACTTAAATTCAGCCTGATTGTGCAGTTAAAAAGCAAACACTGGACATGTAGTATGTTCTAAATAAGCCAATAGAAATATAGAATTGTTAGAAATATAGAAAATGGAAATGCAGGTGCTAAAAACAAGAAATAATGGGTGTTTGCTTGAGAGTGACAGGCCAGAATCTGTGCTCCATTTGTAACAAAAGTGAATTTGTAAGCTAAATGAAATGTGTGTGTGAGTGTGTGTGCTGTAAGGTTTAAGGAGTCTGCAGGCATACTACAGTGTATCTGCATATGCTGATTGCAGCCTGCATGTATGTTAAAACTGTGATGCACAAAAAGAGGAGATATAGTGGTGGAGAAGGTGGGTTTGAGGTGATGAAGAGGAATTGCAGATTTGGAGATGGGGGGGCATCTTCCTCCCTCCATCCCTCCATCCCTCCCCATGTCTTCTATTCTCTCCCTTTATTCTAAAGAGATCGCCAAATAGTAGTAGATAGGGGTGGCGATGAAACTGATCGGGTTCAGGTTCAGCGCTGGTATTTTCTGATCGTGCTCTGCCTCCTAGCGACGACACATGGCCACACACACACACACACACATACACACTTTACACACTCTCTCTCTCTCTCCAAACCAAACACAGGCGACAAGCCAGTCAACATACCGAAACACAATCAAGCACCGGTGCGTAAAGATGCCCAAATATCTTCTTGTTTTATGTCTGCAAGGCCACTTAGAGAGCCGCTAAAACGCTGCGAGGTGGCGCACAGTTTCGGCACATGGTTGCGGTGATAAACGCAAAACACTTTGCACAATAAAGCTCCGCAGTTTCTAAACACACTTATCTGCTCGATCGTAACATATCACGCTTAATGTGTCTAATAAACTCAAAGAAATAAAGCTTTGGTGATGAATAAACGCCGTGCGTAAAGACGAGTAGCGCCGACTCAACTTCACATTGTTGGAATTTCGCTGCTTTTCTTTTCACACGCTGCAGCTTTAACACACCGATGAGCTGATATTTGTGTCTTACCTTTAACTGTACACGAAGCTTTAGAATCCTAAACTGGAATTTGTGTTGGTCCAATAAGAAAAATAACAAAAAAACGACACTAAATGTGCTGTTCTGTCCTGTTGCTGCAGCGGCTCTGCTGTCTGTTTATGGAAAGAAAAGCTTCTCATCTAAACTAAAACATCAATAAACTGCCTTTACATAAGAGGCATTAGGAGTTTTGTAAGTGTGTAAAAAATAAATCGATTTGTGTTGTCTGCTGATAAAAGGGAGGCAGTTTGTAAACAGCCGAACACGAGATTTTTTTCCCCCTCGATCCAAAAAAATCCACCTCCAAGTTTTTTTTTCCTGAAAATAATCCAAAAATAGAACGAAAGAGAGAGCAGATGAAGAAAACCTGCACCGCAGAAGCTATCAGACAGCGATATTCCACGGAGCTCCGCGGAGAAGACGCGCTCTGCTTACCGGGAGAACCGGAGAGCTCTGCGCGTCTCCACTGACCGGAGACCGGAGCGACCGAGAGGGCACCGGAGGAGCAAACAGCGAGGAGTGCATCTAACACACCTATGAATGCACATTCTCACTGGTGCAACAGAGAGGCAGTAACGGGTGTATACCGACACCGACACACAAAACTTTTTTCTCCCTTTTTGGAGCTTTTGGGAAGCTTTTACGCACGGAGGTGACTTTTTTCTCCACACTGTTAAGTCCAGTTGACCGATGGTCCGAGCGGTCCGTCCGGTGTCCACATGCTCCTGTTTTTTGCTGCCTTTCTTTTGCTGAATGGAATGAAAGGGAGTCAGAAAGTGACAATTTCTTTCTACTTACGCGAAAAATCCCGTTTGCTTAAGTGCTGAGGTTTGCCTTGCTTGCGGCGAGACATGGTGGTGTCTGCTGGAGGCTGCTGCTGCTGCGGCGGCGTTCAGCGCGGATCACATCGGGTTAGAGAGGAGAGAGGAGAGACTCCAGTGGGGCAAAAAAAAGAAATGTCTTCATCCAACAACGCCTCTGACATCCACACAAGAATGAAAGAAAAAAAAAAAAAGAAAATAAATTAGAAATAATACAAGAAAGATGGCGCGGAGGCGAAGATGGATCGCGGGATCGCCGTCATGGCTTTCTTTTTTGAGAAAGGAGAGCAGAGGAGAAAAAGAGAGAGAGAGAGAGGTAGATGGAGAGAGAGAGAGAGGAGAGAGAGAAGAGGGGAGAGAGATGGAAAAAATGGCAAAAGCCCCCCCCCCCCCCCCCCCC